>JAOTQJ010157012.1:15919-29395 GCA_025642045.1 Solanum sejunctum | reverse complement strand
TTGTGAAATTCCTTAGTTGTTGTAAGTAAAGATTCAGTGTAAGTTGTTGTCGCGGTGCCCTATCGGCACCATTCGCGACCCCTGGATTGGGTCGTGACAGTTAAATAACACTTTTTTCATTGTGAATTTGTTGAGAACTATTTTATTTGGAAACATCAAGGGAAAAAATATTTGTTTGAGGAGACTTCTTCTAGTAATGATCTAAATTGTGGTGCTAAACTAGAATTGGGGTATGATAATCCATATTGATAAATAATTTTGGATGCATTTGGTCCAAACTTTGATCATGGTTCAAGTTGGCATTCTTATAGTTATATTAACTCTGAGTCATCCCATCCTTATGAACCTTCAATTGAGGAGGAGCCTTATCATTCAACGGAGGAGGAACCTAATCTCGAGTCTCAAAAGTTTTATGATTTATAACGGGCTGTTGATGCCAAATTATATCCTGGATCTTCTCTTTCTAAATTTGCACTTGTCTCTCGTATGTTAAATATTAAAATGGAGAATAATATGTCACAAAGAAGTTATAACCAAATGATGCAACTGATGAAAGAGGCTTTACCTGAAGATAATATTGTATTTGATAGCTACTATCAGACAAAGAAGTTAGTGCATAGTTTGCATTTGCCAGTTGAAAAAATTAATTGTTGTGAATCAGGGTGTGCGTTGTATTGAGGTGATGATAAGCATCTTACATCTTGTATGTTTTGTGGATTTCAAAGGTATAAGCAGCATGTTGGCTCTCATAAGAGGAAATTGGTCCCTTACAAAAGAATTTATTATTTTTCATTGATTCCTAGATTTAAGAGATTGTATGCATCCCATGCTACAGCCACTGTCATGAGATGGAATCATGAGCACACAAAAGAGGATGGTGTAATGCGTCATTCATCATACTTTGAGGCTTGAAAACACTTCAATGAAACTTATTCTTTTTTTTTTGCTGTTAAACCAAGAAATGTAAGGTTGGGACTATGTACGGATGGTTTTCAACCATTCAGTCAGTCTGGTAGGAAATACTCTTCATGGTCAATGATTGTGACTCAATACAATTTACCTCTAGGGTTGTGTGTGAAAGAGGCTTATATGTTTTAATTGTTATTATTCCAGGATCAAACAATCCAAAATATAAAATTGATATTTATTTGCAACCATTAATAAAAGAGTTGACTTTATTATGGGAGATAGGTGTAGAATCATTTGACATCTCAAAAAAGAAAAATTTTTCCTAAGGGCAGCTTTGAAGTGGATAATTAGTGACTTTCCACCATATTCTATGTTATTGGGATGGAGTACTGTAGGTAAGTTAGCATATCCTTATTGTATGGAGGAAACACAATCCTTTATATTATGATATGGCAAGAAAACATCTTGGTTTGACTATCATAAAATGTTCCTTGATCAACTTCATCCATTTAGGAAAGATCGTAAAAATTTTTTTAAAGGCCAGACTGTCAAAAGATCACCACCACCCTATAGAACTGGAGAGAAAATTTTGAATCAAATTTGTGACTTGAAGATAAGAAAAGTTGAAGAGTTAGATGCAGAAGAAGTTAATAAAAATATATGCAAGTCTTGTGATGGATAAAGTGAAGCATCTTTTGAGATTTGCCTTGTTGGAGTTCTAACATGGTCTAACATAACCTTAATGTCAAGCATATTGAGAATTTTGTTTTTGATAATGTGTTTAACACAATTTTTAATATTGATGGCAAAACAAAGGATAATCTACAATCTCGTCTTGATATGATAAATTATTGTCATCAACCTCAATTGGCAAAGGATACTAGTGAAAAATATGTCAAAGCTGTATATTTAATTGACAAGCAACAAAGAACTATATTGGTCAATTAGGTTAAGAGCTTAAGGATTTCAAATGGGTATGTTTCTAATATGGGTAGATGTCCAGATACAAACACGAAAAAGATTATTTGGCATGAAAATTCATGATTGCCATGTATTCATGCAACGGCTAATGCTATTGCTTTTCGTGAACTGCTTCCCAGTAATGTGTGGCAGGCAGTTACAGAATTGAGCTTATTTTTTTAAAGATCTTACATCAACCACTCTACGAGTGGAGGACATAGAGAGATTAGAGAGAGACATTCCATAAATTTTGTGCAAGTTAGTACGTATATTTCCTCCTGGATTCTTTGACTTAATGGAACATTTGCTTGTGTACCTTCCATATGAAGCAAGAATTGTTGAATCTGTACAATATCGATGGATGTATCCTTTTGAAAGGTAAATATGGAACTTTATGTTAAAAATGTGACAAGTATACTTTACATAACATTTCTTATGTAATGGTCCATCCATTTATCTATTTAGGTATCTCGAAACTCTTAAAAAGATAATTGAAAATAAAGCTAGTGGTGAAGGTTCCATTTGTGAAGCATACTTGATGACAAAGTCAACACAATTATTTTCTCATTATTTTGAATCTCATGTCATGACACGTAATCATAATGTGGACTGTAATGATGATTGCGATGTTATGAAAGATCTTGAAAGAAATTTATCAATATTCACCTATCCAGGTCGATTATAGGGAGAAGCAAAAAAAAAAAAGAAATTTATCTTTGGAAGAAATCAAGGCAGCCCAAACTTATATTTTACTAAATTGTGAAGAGTTTGAGCCATTTGTGAGGTAACAAGACTTAGTGTGTTTCTTAATATTATATATATATTATGAATTTTAATTTAAACTTATTTTATTGCAATGAAGTGTATACATCAACATTTGCAAGAAGAATTTTCAGATCTAGCTCAGAGTGAAATAGATAAGAGCTTGGAAACACATTTCTCTATATGGTTTAAGGAATATGTAAGGCTTCAAAAGTAATCGTCATTTATAAATGATACTTAGATTGATTTTTAAAATTTAACTAATCTTCTATTTTTTAAATAGGTCCGATGCAATCATATTGAGAATAAATTCTTGCCTAGTCTTGCTCGTGGACCATTAATAGGCGCTACATGTCATTCAATGTATTTTATTAATGGATATAAATTTCACACAGATTGTCATGGCAGTGCAATATCAACAATGAATAGTAGAATTTGTATCTCAGATGAAAATTTTGGGGATTACTAGTAAGGATAAAAGAGATTGTACAAGTGGAATACCATGAAGCACCTTTGAAGCAAACTGGATTTTATTCAAATGTGAATGGTTTGACCCAACTATGGGTGTTGGTGTTAAAAGGCATAGTCAATACAAATTGGTTGATATTAACCTTCGTCATCGATATAAAAAATATGAACTTTTTATTCTTGCAATGCAAGCAACTCAAGTGTGTTATGTGTCTTATCCTAGCAAGAAAAAGGACAAGGATGATTGGGCGGCTATATTGAAGGTCATACCTTGAAATGTTATAGATATATCCTCATATATACCTATATTTCAAGTCTCACTCTTATATATGTGGAGTATATTAAGGTCATAAGAGACCTCTAGTACTTAGTCGAGTTCAAAACTTTTCTATAAATTGAGTCTCTAGTCTTAAATTATGCAAAGGTCAACTTTAAATGATCATAACTCTTGGTGCACAAAGAATTAGATGTCTCCTGACCTACCAAATGAAAACTCTTCGAATTAGCTTTCCAAAGCAATTGATCTCACCTCAATTAGAGTTCAAAGTCCAAAGTCATAGTTGTTTTACTGAAGTCTATCTGAGCAAAGGTGAATTGCGAAACATCTTGAAGGGTCGTAAATCAAAGTAGGCATGTCTGCTACTTCATGGCAAAAGTCTTGAAACTTCACATTTTTGGCCCCAGACTTTATGGACCATTCTACGTGTTGTAGAACCTTCTACGGGCGGCAGAATGGGCTCGTAAAAGTGATCCAGAAGCCCTGAAAATTGTCTAAGTTTATAGAAGAGTCTCTTCGGGCCGTAGAAACTTTTGCAGACCATAGAGGGTCTCACAGTCAACTCGATCAGTAATTTTAAAGAGGTTTTTTTTTTCTATTCTCACCCTTTAAGCCTAAGCTTGTCATTTTTCACCTAATTAAATCCCTAAAAACGTAATTCTTCATATCATTAATATTTAAATACTCTCCAAACTCAGAATGTAATTTCTAAGGGGAAAAAACTAGGGCTTTCAAGAACCTTATTCAATTTCTTCAAGAAACTAATCCCCCAGATATGTGAGGCCCTCCAAAAGTTATCCCAATACTATTCTAATATCTTTAACTATAAGTTTTTACCCAAGATCATATTTATAAGTTGATGTTAAGATTTTCTCCATTACTAGTTAATTTCATTAAAGTATTGTTCATGTAATTTTCTTGATAAAAGTCATTATCCTTACTGATTTCACTACTAAGTTAAGATATTAATTAAATATTTCATGGTTAAGATGTATTTATAAAAAAACCCTAGATATTACATGAAAGCCATTATGTTTATAGTTTTGAGTTGAGTTTAAGGAGCACTTAAAGCTTCTATATTTACAAGATAACTGAGTAACAAAGTTATATTTTGAGACACTTTGCATTGGTACAAGTTCAGTCAAAGAGAAGTGATAAGTTAAGAAAAGTTAAAGTTAGGCTAAGTCCCAAAAGATTAAAAAGACATTTGAGAACTTTTACTCTTAAAGTTATGAACATTATAAAAGATATTATTAGGAGTAGTATTGAGCACCGATATAAGTGAAAGTGATAATAACTTAAACTCATAAATTACATAGCCGGCGTAGGATATGATTGTACCAAGAGTACAACTCCTCACTTTCAATTGAAATGACTCAGTTTTAGGATGGATCCACTCCCCTAGTTTTCGTCCCTTACCCTAGCAAAGTATAGGATAACTTTGGTAGCATAGGCAAAGCATTGTATCATCACGAAGCTCATAGTGGTGGTTGTTGGTTAGAGAAACTCCTCGAGCTAAAGTAAACTAGTTCTACATATAGAGTTTCAGCACATGTTTTTACTTTCAGCATGCACTTTATTATTATTTATGTTATCCTATTTTGAGACATATTTTAGTTACTTTGAGTATAGTGCCTTGTCCCGAATTCCTGATTTTGGCCATTTTACATACCGTACATTTCATGTATTGACGTCCTTTGGATCTGCATCATTTTATGATGCCGAAGCAGGTGACAGAATTCCTCAGCAGATGCTTCATTGAGGACCAACTATTTATTCAGCTATTGGTGAGATCTCTTACTAGCCAGAGGCTTTGGAGTCTTTATTTATGTTTTCTTTTTAGCATTTCTTTTCATTTGTGGTTGTCGTGGGTTTGCCACAGTAATTGTTTTAGATTATTCTAGTTAGAGGTTCCACAGACTATATGACAGGAGTTTCAGATCATTTTTTCAGTGGTAGTTGAGATATTTCTACTATTCAATTTATTCAAATATTTGCAGTATCTTTAACTTATAACATTTAAGCCCTTCATTTATCATTTAAGTGTTCCGTTGAGTAAAGTAGTCAGGCCAGGTGGTTCACTTGGGACCACAAATGATTTTGGGTGCCGGCCACGCCCAGGGTGTGAACTCAGGGTGTGACACCCTCTGCGTTTTCTTGTTCCACTCCGTGTTCGTGGAGCATTATTTCACCTGGTCAGTTTTAAATCGTGAGAAACACCAATTTTAACCATTTTCAACATTTTCAAGCTTTCGTGGGGCGATTTTGACAAGGACTTTTGTGAAAAACTTTTGGGTAAGTATTTTTATCAAGAAATTAATTAATTTTCATTAACTCTCTATTAATTTTGTCTTGAATTTCATGATTTTGGATATTTAAATTGAGTTTTTCATGACTTTGATTTGGAAACTTTCATTGTTGATTTCTCCCTTAATTTGAACTCAATTTTAATAAGATTTTCACCCACAAACTCATTTTTTCGCGTAGAATCATAATTTTAAGTTTATTTTCATATTCGAAAACTTTAAAATTTAGCTCTAATTTTGATCATTTTGCCCTTTAAGTCTAATTCGTGCCAATACGGGTATCAAAATTCATCTTTTGATGTGTATAATCTATTCTTGGTAGTGGTTGGTTGATATGGAACTCGTTTTGAGATTTGAATTGATCAAAATCTCGATTCGAGTATGGTTTCGACATCGAGATAAGTTCTGGTAACTTTTTTGAGACTGAATTTGAATTATTGGTTATGTCTATGTGATAATTGTAAGATTTGGATTATTGCTACATCAGTAATTGGATTGACATATAGTATTTTGGGAAAACTGTAATATCGATTGTATTGGAATTGGAGTAAATTGTGGATTTGTTAGCAAATTGAGAAGGCTATCACTACTAACACATTTACAATTAAAATATCATCTTCATTCTGGAAATACACTAAAGAAATGGCTATGACGTCAAAGGCTTCCTTTGTTATATCTCAAGATTTCTTTAGTCTTGTTTTCTATTCTAAATGTGAACCAGATCCTATTATTCTATAATGGATCCTTGATCTTTGTTTTGAGGTTTCTCTTGGAGTGCCTTGCTTGTGTTTTTAGCTTGGTTAGTTAGGAGTTGGACGCATTGGAGTGACTTGGGTGAAGAGAGTTCATTTGCTTGTAAAGGAAAAAAGGGTTGTGGATCAATCTTAAAGTTGTAAGAGTTTACAATCTTTGCTCCTTGAAGTTAATGAAATCTGAGTTAAAATCCTATAGATCAGGTAGTGATTTTTCCATCCTTGAGAAAGGAGATTTTCCACTCTAAATCTGTTGTTTTTACTTTTTGTCTTTCCTTACTTCCTATGTTGAGGGACCTGGTCCCCTAATAGAGTAGGCACGTGCAGACCAACATATTATATGGATCATGAAAAAAAAGTAACTAAGATATTAATAATAACATTAAAGATCGATAAAATTCAAAGATGACAATGTTTGATCAAGAGGATGATGAAACAACATCGATGGCGCAACCCAAGGGCCAAGCTGCTCCAACAACATAATTCTTGTATTTAACATCATGCACCACTGTGATCTCTTGTTTAGGATGCAGTCCTGTAAATTTTAGGTAAAAGAAGAGGTTAAATCTTATGCAACTTAAGAATATCAATTTCAAGAACATGTAACAATTATGAGCTAACTCATGTCCGAAAAGTTAACTATTAATAAGATGAGAGATTTCAAATGTATTAAAGTCCCACGCTAGTTCCATTCAACTGATGTGGAACACACATGATCAAAAAACAATCACCCCCGCATGAGTACCAACTACCTCATAGGTCATGATTGGGCCTAGTTGATCACGATTTCCACCCCTTTCGAAAGGCCACCACTCCGAGCCTTGCCCCCATGCGATGGAGCAGGTGATTGACATTTATTACATGTACTAATTTTAAATTTAACTCACACCTCAAAAGTTAGTTACCACATATACTAGCTCCCCATTCAACCAATGGGGTAGAACAACAATTGTTAGTTCAAAATAAATTAAGAATTAACTTACCAAATCCATCAACCAGCAAAGTGTACTCATATACCAAGTCCATGCAGATAAAAGGTATGTTTCTCTCATCAATGTTGGGAAATACTGATTTAATATGTTTGATTTTGGTGTTGCAAGCAAGCTTTGCTGCATTTAGGTATTGAATAGGTTTAGCTCTTCCAGATGGCTTTTTGGGATCAATTATACCAACCTGCAAAAAATAACTTTAATGTCTGATTGTGACATATATAGTTTTAAAAACAAATGGTAACCAAATTAACAAACAAGACAAGTAAAAAGTTGGTACCATAGCTGCATAATCATAGAAGAAAGAAGCAGCATAGAGATTCCTGAATCCATTTCCACCTCCACCATTCCAAATCCCACCAAATGTGCAGTTTTTGTGCTTGCATGGTGCCCTAATGTTGAGTGCTTTTTTAGCCAATGTCCTACATTTCTTCAAGCTTGAACCTTGTTTTGCTGATGATGCTTTGTAAACCACTCCGTTGTAATTGTAATAACCTTTAAGCAAATCATAATTTATTTTTAATATTAATAACTAATAAGATCAGTCATTATATACATATAAACAAAAAATATTGAGCAAATATTTTTCCAATCCGACCTAAAATATTACAAACAATAATAGAAGTTCTTCTAGTAGGAGTAATTAAGGACGGCCCTACATCTATCCGCAAAATGAAGTTCCTCGCTCGTAGACAAGAATTTATTTTCCTTTCACCTCATATTCAAAAGGAGAATTTTCATAAATAGCCTGGACTGAAACTTAATATGATCAAAGACCTATATTTTACATAATTACATGGCATAATCTCGGCTATGTGACCTGAAGAGGAGGAAAGGGGCGAGCCAGATGGAGAGAGGGAGGAAAAAAGGCGAATTGTATTTGTATATGTATATTTGTCACATTATATATGTATATCGGTCAAATAATTGTATATGTGTAATTAATATACATATGTATTTATATATTTGGCAAGCGAAATTGAGAGAGGGAGGGGAGAGGCGAGTGAGATCGAGAGAGAAAGGAGAGAGGCGAGTGAGATCGAGAGAGGAAGGAGAGAGGCGAGTGAGAGAGGGTAGAGAATGGAGAGAGGCGAATTGTATATGTATATCTGTCGAATTAACTATGTATATCTGTTAAAATAATTGTATATATGCAGCTAATATACGTATATAATTGTATATTTGGCAAAAATTTGTAGAGAGAGAAGAGAGAGAAAATAGCAACAAAACCCTAACTATAGCTATAAATTGTAAGTTTTTCAAAATATTGTTGTATAATGTAAATACATATCATATGTTTACCTAATTATGTTATTTTTCCTATTCGAAAATAATAATATATACAATTTGGCATTTGATAAATACTTTTTTTTTCTGACAAACATTAATTTCCCCTCTGATTGAACAATTATTAACCAAAAGCATTTTTTGAGAAAAACAACAAAATAATTTGCAATTGGAATAACACCATTCACCCCGTGATTTCCCAACCCGTGAAATAAACAAACAATAATATATCTAGTGAAATTTCACAAGTGGAGACCTTATCAATACCTCATAGAGGTAGAGATACTGTCTTCTGATTTAATTGAGGTTTGTAACATAATTACTAGAAAAATATTAGAGACTACTAATCTTACCATTATAACCTCCCAAAATACATGGACTAGTTGACGAGTTTCCAGAAGCTTTGAAAATCTCAGTTCTAGCTGCTAATTGACCATAGTTTAAATAGCTGTTGCACATTAATGATTATTTTGTCAACCATATAATATTAACCAAAAATAATAGTAATAAGCATATTAAAGTCATAATTTACTAAAGTTACCTGTGAACATAGATGTTGTAATTAGCTCCTAAAAGAGATTTATTAAGGACATATGGTTCTCCATTTGGTACTTTGGGAGCCTTTAAAGCAATTTCCTTTGAGATGGCGTATGTCATTTGCACTGATCCACCACCTAGGTCGATTGTAGCTACTGTTCTTTCATATTTTTTACCCAAATTTCCTAATAAGTAGTTCAATGCCACCTGCATTCCACAAAAATAAATAAAATTAAAGAATCTATTCAATATTTAGGAGCGCAAGACAACATAGATAATACTCATAACTTAGTAGAAGAGAAATAGAGGCAAGGTGCTTTATTTTTCAACTTGGCTTTCTATAAAATGACTAGATTACATAACTATTTATAGGTGAATTTAGCCATGCATCTAACCTAGCATATATGCATCACAATTAATTCTTTCACACTTCACATCCTCCAAGTTCATAAATAAAAACTAACTGAATTTAATCTAGAATTTTTCACCAATTCATGTTTGATGAATGTCCTAATACATGAATGTACTAGTTGATGAAGGGAATTAAATATAATATAAACAAATTAAATAATAGTGTGAACAAGATATTTTTTAACAGAATCATGTAAATTTAGTGACAATAGTTTTTTTTTTCTTTTAGCAGCAATATAATATGTATTGCCCCAAAAATTTTTGACAATAATTGAATTATAACGTCATTGCATTTAGAATCATTAAAATTTTTAGCGGCATTTGTATAAAGGAGTGAATATAAATACTCATGTGTGTTATATTATTGTGACTAAATAATTATCACAAAATCCTCTATTTGTTGCACTAAACTAACCTAAGTGAGTGACACTTAAATTTTTTTTTCATGACATATGATGTGTGACTTACCCAAAAATATGAACCTTCTTGGGTACCATCAAGGACTGAAACCCATTCTGCCTTGTAACTAAGAGTAGTTTCATTGTTGAATAAATCGCGCACCTTAACAATCCATACAAAAAAAGAAAAATCTTAATCAGAATAATAATATAATGGAGAACAATATAATGTTTCTGAAGATTTATTTTCTAAAATTTGTAAGAAGCTGCTGATGTATACCGCTTGCAATATTTTTATAGCAGCATCACCTTTTAATAACCTCAAACCAGCAGTTGCCTGTATTTATATTCAGACATTAGTATTTTATGTAATTAATTATGAAAATTAATATTTTTTTAAATAAAAAAAAGAAGAAAGAAGTTACATTGTTTAAGAAAAGTTTATAATGAAACAAAATGCTTTTAAATTGGAAAAAATAAATAAGAAGAATTTAATTAGTTACCCCAAGTTTAAGGGGTGCTTTAGGCTGCAAATCTTTTGGAACCACAGCTTCAGCTTTGTCCAAAAGAGGTTTTAGAGAAAGTGCTCCAGCTTTAGGATCATTTGCATATGAACTTAGACCTGGATTTATCTGTCCAAAACAATTAATTAATTATGAGAATCACAAATATCATATATAAATATGACATACAATAGGGTATATATCAATCACATAAAAACATTGAAACCTAGCTAATTTGAATTGTTTTTTTTTTTTAAATTGTCTTTAAGTTTGCGTTTGATCGTAATTTTTTAAGTAAAAACTAGAAAATTTGGACTTTTAAAGTCATGATTTTTGGAACTTTTAAGTTCATATATTTGGACATATATTTTACTCGAAGAATTTTTTTTTTTAGTGGAAGTCCCAAATCCCAAAAAGTTAAAAAACTTAAAGTTTTTTAAAAATAGATAGATTTTTAAAATATGATCCAAGATCTATGTCCAAACACATATTTGAGGATAAAATTTTAAAATCTAAAACTAAAATCTATGATAAGTGCTAACTTAAAGTTAGAATTAAATACCTGAATTATTTCAAACTTTAATTAAGGAGTTGTTTGGGAGTTGGTTGACAAACAAATTATTTATGCATTAGTTCACGTATAACTTATACTATGTCTGATAGGTGAATCGAAAATATGTTATTCATGTATAAAATTAGTACGATATTTAGTTGACAATTTAGAAATTTGTATAACTCATACATGTATAACTAATATTCCCTCTGTCCATCTTTACTTGTTCATTATACTATTTTGAAATATCCAATAATAATTATCCACTTTATGAAATCAAAAGGTAATTTTACATTTTAGTTCCTAATTTACAACTTATCATTACTTATAGTCATTTTCCTATTATATTTTTCAAGGCATTGTATTTATTATATTCAAAAGATAAAATTATCCCTATTATTTACTACTTTTTAATTTCTATATCAAATCAATAAGAGACAAGTAAAAATGAACGGAGAAAGTATATGAATAATTAATACCTGTATATTACTACTTTATAGTAGAGTGTTAAAGCAGGCATGTCATGGTCGACATGCCTGCTTCAGCTACCTGGTTAAGCAGACAACTTCCGATTAATATGCCTCTTCAACTGTTTGATTTTATTATGTCATTGACTCATTTCTATTAATATTTCTTAAGTTGTTGTAGTTATGATTTTACAATATTGCCCCAATTAATTATTTTTTCTTAAAGGTGACTGTCATTTAATGTGTATGCTTCAGCTACTTGATTTTACTACGTTGTTTCTATTAATTATTTCTTCTGCTGCTTTAACTATGAATTTACAATATTACCCCTAATAAATCATTTCTCTGGCTATTTTAATTATTAACAATTGAAAATATTTAAAAGGCAAATATAAATTTTGATTGACTGTCAAAATTTATACCTGCAACATAAAGTGAAACAAAATAAGTAACATATATTATTTTAAAATAACATAATTATGATATAAGTCACAATAACTAACAACTTAAAAATTTAAAATATATGTATAAAAAATATATTAGTGTCACATAAATTGAAACCAAAAATAAATATGTGTTGCCAGCATGGGCTCTTGTGACTAGTGTGTGTGTGCGCGCGCGTATATATCATATTTAAGAAGTAGGAATAAGCATACAACTTAGCGTCAACATTTGTGCTTAAGTTGTGTGCTGTCCAACATAAAAGAGTTGTTTCGCTTGATGGCTCAAGTGTGACATTTTAAATCAAAGTTTTTCGCTCCAAACCTCAACAACAATAATTTTTGTAACACCCTGTAAAATTACTAAAACTTCCCTAAAATACATCATGCACACAAAGGATTTTCTTAAGTTCTAATGGAAAATTTGAGATCGAATTTACGATCAGCGTGAAAAATTGAGTCAGAAAATGGTCTCGACCTGAATTAAAATAAGTCAGGTTGATTTTCGAAATGCCCAATTTTTGACAGAAACAGTGAGCTTTCCACGCCCCCTCCGCAACGCACCAAGGGCGCGGAGCTACACTTAGGACTTTTCTTATTTTTCAACAGGACTTGAACGTACGTGAAAGTTCACCAAAAACACTTGTGTTGCCCCCTTCTCGGCGCGCACTATGTTCCAGGAATTTTTTTTCTTTTATTTTGGAAAGGGCAATTTTATCTTTGCTAAAATATTTTAACATTCCCAAAATGTATTTTTAAAGATATTTATACAAAAGGGTTTTAAACTCATAAATTTTTGAAGTCTTTTACGCAATTCAGAGAGAAGAAGAGGAGAGAAAAAGTAAGAGTTTCAAGAGACCTTCCAATTTCTTTGAAGAATCTCTATTCCCAGATATGTAAAGGCTACTCAAAAGTATAGAATCATTCGTCATTTTCAGTGTACAGTTAGAATGAAAGATAAATGCCTAGAAGTCTTGAATTGTGATTTCTTGAACGTTCTTGAATATTGATATTAAATTCTTGGATATTATCTTGAGTTCTTGAAGATATTTGTTAAACTATATTTTCATATCCTAAATTGATGATCATCATGTTTAAAGTTTACTGTATACTTACATATTTATGTGATTGTGATTTAAACTCTTACGAATTTTCTCGATAAATACTTGAGTAATGAACTTCAGGGGATGTCTAGAGTCTAGATTATCTGAATGTGATGTTTGACTGAGTCTGAGTCCTGAGGTGAGTGTGTTGATGATTATGATAGCTGAGAATAACAGTGATAGAGTTGAATGAATATATCTTCCTTAAATTTGAAAAGATAGACTTGCCCGTAGAGGTTGGGTGATGAAAGTTCTTGATGGATTGCTAGACTTATGAGCATATTGAGTCCTGGGAAGAGTATTAGCACCAAAATGGGTAAGAGCGAGTCTCACTCGTACCCATTAACTACATGG
>JAOTQJ010157012.1:0-15819 GCA_025642045.1 Solanum sejunctum | reverse complement strand
GCATATTGAGTCCTGGGAAGAGTATTAGCACCAAAATGGGTAAGAGCGAGTCTCACTCGTACCCATTAACTACATGGCCAACATAGAAGAGGATTGGACCGTGAAAGCGGATATTTCCTTTGTTCCAAAAGAGAACTTAACAGACCTTTGGATCCACTAATAGATTCATCCTTTACCCCGGCAAGGTACTGGACAGATATGGCAACGATATCTCTTTGTTGTATCACTATAGGCTCATAAATAGTGATTGTCGATTATAGAAACTCCTAGATAGGTTTCATGATGATAGGACTCTGATGTGATATGAATGTTTGATGTTTGATAGATAGTGAGGTGATAGAGTTTTGTCTTTTATTCTGAGGTGAGGCTGAGAGATTGAGTAGTGACTGCATTTTGTTTCCTTTTCTTTTGCATGTTTTACATACAGTGCATTCCACGTATTAATAACCCTCTAGTGTTGCATCATTTTATGATGCAGATTCGATAGACCGAGGATTTCAGCAGCCCAATCGTTGAGGTTCAGAGCACTCTGTTCCAGACAGTAGTGAGTCTTCCCCTGCATTCAGAGGATGTTTATTTTCTTGTTGGATAGTCTTTTACTTGATTTTGGTAGCCATGACCTATCATGGTACCGTCTCAAACTATAGTATAAAGGCTTCATAGATGTAGATGTTGATGTTGATGTTGGGGGTTCTTTCCCTCTCTTTCCTTTAGATTGAGATTTTTGTTTGGTATTCTATTTCTTCTATGATAGATTGATATTGATAGTATTGAGCCCACAAATAGAATTATATTACTATTATTATCTTATTTCTTCCGTTGATGAATTGACTGAATGAAGGCAAATGAGACAAGGTGGTCCATTTGGGGGCTAGTAATAGTTCTTCGAGTGTCGATCCCGTGTAGGGTACCCTCTTAGAACGTGACATTTTTTACTATGCTTTCTGCCTCCTCTATTTCCTTGAAATTTCAGACAAAAGGTCTCTAGATCGACCCTCTAAGTAACAATTGTTTTATTCTGTTTTGTAGCTCCTCTCTTGCTTTTTGTATGAGTATATTTTTAAATAATTATCTATTCTACTACGAGATAAAAAATAAAAAAGTACTTTATTAATTTTTCAATCAAAGTAAATATTGTCTCCATTAAATTTTATCATACTAAATTAAAGATATGACAAATACATTAAAATATACTTAATCTTGTGATAACATGTCGTTTGAAATTTGAAAGCCAAAAGTTGTAAAAAAAAAAAAAAAGTTGCATTCTTTTTTGAATTTGACTAAAAAGGTACAACAAAATTGAAACAAATGAAGTATTATAGTTTAAATTTAAATTTAATCTTTCAATTGAGAGCAAAAAATAAAAAATAAAAATTGAAGGTTTCATAACTACTATAGTAATATGATGTTATATATATATATATATATGCTAACATTTGACGTTTAGACTTTTTTTAGTTATTATAAAGAAAAGTTATAAAACTAGAAAGTTATAAATATTAAAAAAAATAAACATCAATAGTTTTTTTTTTGTGAAGTTATGACCATAACTAATGTGCGTCATTTAATATAATCCCTTTGAGATGCTCCTACTTGAAATTTATTATGAGCATGACATTAATGATGATTAATATCACTATTTCAATATTTTATTTTCACATAACATATTTCTTGCAAAATATAATTATACTATTTAATGATGAATATTATAGTGAAATCATTTTATAAAGAATGTACTGTTATAATGATTTTTATGCTTGTTATAAAAAAAGTAACATATAATACAAAATCAATCTTAAAAAAAAAAATCAAATCATTATAATAAAAAACATTATAAAGTTGATATTGTCATTTGATCACTGGGCCCATGCTTCGCACAGTGCAACCAGTATGCAGTGGTGGATATAAAATTTTAATTCAGGGGGTTGAAAATATAATAAAAGTATAAATATGCGAATAAATCAACAAAATATAATTTTCAAAGGAATAATTAAGAAAAGCTTTATACAACGATGCCGCATAGGACTAGCGACGGATCCAGGATGAGATTTTGAGCATAAGGGTTCATTTAAAAGGAAATTTACCATTATCCTATACTTTACTTATTGTTTAGGGATTTAAATTTAATATATATACAAAACTATAAAAAATTTATTTTATATATAAAGTGAAAAATTTTACCGAAGAGGTCTGGATCACCCCACCCTAGATCCACCCCTGGCTCTGTGTGTGTGTATATATATATAACACATAATATTACTCTGTCTCTAAAGGTTTAAATAGATAATTGAGCAATAGCTTTTGTCTGAAAATATAAATAAACTAAACAAAGCCACATGGCCCCTTCAGCAACTAGCAGATATGATAGGTTTAACAAATGCAAATATTATACACTATAGTCAATACAGTCTGTATAAATATAAATATAATATAGACACACTTTGTAAGTAGGCCAATATATGCATAATTTGGAAGCATCATTAGGCCTCTGATGATTTCTTTTTTAAATTTAAACTTTCAATACTCAACTCCACTTTTTTTTTTTTTAATAAAAAGGTAATACAAAGAAAAATAAACGAAGCATGTGACGTTTGAACTGTTCGTATGCAGAATTCAATATATGCCTTTTCATATCTATTAAAGTAGTTCATTTTTTATTTCCAACTCGTGTAATATGTGTTTTTAGGCCAATTATTAATACTATTTTGCGTCAAAAAGTTACAGTTAAAAAAAAGTAAAGTTCTTTATCTTTTTATGAGTTAAACCCGTCCACAAGTTCATATTTTCAAAGATAAAAAATAACTTTTCTTTATTTTTTACTTAAAATAAAAAAGCGAATTATTTAATCCCTTCTTGAAAAATTTAATCGTTTCTTATTGTATCTTTGAATTTAAGAAATAATTTCTATCTTACTACAAATCTAAATTTTTCACGCTAGTGATATTTCTTTAATTTACTATTCACCCACACCTTATAAGTTAGGTAGAATAAATTAGAATTTAGAAAAAGGACATATCAGGTAAAACAAGAAACAAACGTAATCCTTTGCCCCTATATTAAAAACTTTAATCATATCAAGAGGTTATAAACAATTCATAATTCACCCTTAATTAATTCGATATATCTATGAAATGCATACCAATTCATAGTATTTTCCTATGATTTTTTAAATATCTAAATAATTATTTTAAAATAACAATTAATATAATTTAATTTAACTTTAAAAAATAGTCAAATTGACATTCAAAAACATCAACGTGATTTAAAAATAAAAGGAAATAGTATTGCAGATTAATTGTTTAAATGATCCATGCATAAGGCAAATTCAAATTAGTTGAATCGAACGTGATATGAAAATAAAATAAAATATAATAGTTCTTAGTTCATACATATATGTAACAACCCTATTCCCACCCTTCAAAAAAAAGTGTTTCATTGAATTTTTAAGTATAATTTTTGAGCGAAAGTTGTTCAATATTGAACCCTAGTCCTGGATCTAGCTACACCTTAATTTGCTTTGACAATCATTTAAAGTTTTGTGTTCTTTAGAGATTTTCTTTGAAAAAAAAGGCATATTAAATTTAATTAGCTTTAGGTTATCAAAAAGAATAATTATAAGAAATAACTTGAAAATAGACGTACGCACCGCAAGGAAGTATTCAATGTCATTGCCAATGGGAAGTAGATCCAATTTATTGTCAAAACGAAAGACATGAACTCTACTCCCTGTGCTTCCAGCATCAAATATCACTGCATAGTGCTCTGATTCATGGCTCAGAAGTAACCTTCTCACATGAGATGAAGCACAACAGTATTCACAAAACACTAAGAAGATAACTAATATCAAGTGAAGAGGAAAACTGTTTTGCCTCTTCATTTCTTTCTTCACTTTACCTCTCTCTTAAGCTAATACGACTTGTCTTTATATTTATATAACAAAAGAAATGTGCAATTAGCCTTTTACTACTCCTTGTGTGGATGGTGGTTAGCCATTATATTATTAATTGTAATATAATCTTTGTTTAAATTATTATTTAAATTTTATTATTTTAAATTTATTGTTAGATAATGAAATTAAAGTCTCATTTGTGTGAATGGATTATTACATTAATATTTTTTTTCGTTTTGTCTTTATTTAACATTTAATAATTAATATATGTTAATCTTATCTTACCTTTTATAATATTATATCGACCTAAAATCTGAATTTTAACATTAATCTAAACCCAAATTAAAACTTGATCATAACACCAACCCCCACACTCGATCTGGGACCTGATTCTAAATTTTGACTCTAACCTAGCACTCAACACCTAACCTCGATCATGAGACTAAGCTTCTCACCTCGACTTTTAGCAAGGACAAAACTACATATCTCATACTTTGACTTAGGATATAAATTCGAACCCACTCCCAGCTTGAAGCTTGACAAGAGTTCGACTTGCGCTCGGAGTTCAGATCAGTCTTAAAAATAAATATTTAAATTTAATTTTATAATATTTGATCAAATTATATTAAATATTTTTTAAAATATTTTTTTTTTTTATTAATCAAACACTAGAAAGTAAATAAGAACATTACTTCTTTTTAAAAATATTTTTCGTGAAAGATATTTTTCTTGGTAACAAAGACATCTGAAGAGATAGATGAGTTATCAGTTATTCCCTATTAAATGCTTAATTTAAGGGAGCCTTATTCCATAATTTTCGCTCTTTAAGGTAAAATCTTGCTTAGGGATGGCAATGGGTAAGCGAGTGGGATGAGACGGGTTGAGCTCAATTCGCAAAGTTTTAAATTGCTTTATTTTATTTTACATGATGATTTTTTATATTTTCAACCCATCTCACCCCATTCCGCACAGACCTGCAAAGCATAAATCTGTTTTACTTAAATTTTTTTAAGTTCTTTTATTTTTTAATTGAATTTAATATGAAAAATAAAATTCATTTTTCTTTAATTTTTCGATAATTAACATCTCAACAGTTAATTAACTATTTTTAGTTGACTTTTCAATAATTGTTTCTTAATCGTTAATTAAAAGGCTCTAATTAATATTTCAATAATTAATAAAATTTACCGGACATGTCTAGTTTAAATTTTAGAAAAAAATAAAATTAAAGTCAATGTTTAATATAAAAAGTTTATATCTTTGATTTTTACTAATTATAAAAAGTTAATTTTCTTCAAATTCTTATTTAATTCTTTAAACCCGCAACCTACGTCATCTCGCATTAGTTTTAAAAATAGTTACTTCAACACGTCTTGCACTCATTTCACTCCACATAACTTTAAACCTACCCTGCCCCACATAATTCTAAACCCATACCCGCCCCATCCCTCCCTATTGCCATCCTTAATCTTCCTACGTATTGTAATATAAACAAACTACCCTAATGAATAGTAATTAAGTTATATAATTAGGTAATTACCCTATTAAAAAATTCTATAAAAAATATTTTTATAAAAATTCTTTTTTATAAAAGTTTCCTATAGGTCACTTTGAATTGTATATTTACCTAATTTTTAATGAATTAAAATAAATTAGACTAATAAATAAGTGAATCAATAATCAATTCAAACTTAGATGGATAAGGTGTAGAGGCGAATCTACCCTGTGGGTAGGAGGGTCATGGACATCTGATAATTTTGAATACATATATATGTGTGTATTTTAATAGTGTTTATATTTGTCTTGGCACTTCTAGCAATAAGATTTAAGAAGTGTTTGGATAAGCTTTTTTTTTTTCAAATTACTTAAAAGCTAAAAATGAAAAATCAAAAATAAATATTTACCTATTTTTGACTTTTTGATTTTTTTTCTACTTTTTGAAGCTAAACTAACACCCCTTTTAAGTGGCTCCTCTGGTTGATTGGGGATTCAAAGGTAGACAATTGATGGGTTCACCTGAGTTTGATTTCCTGTTTGGCATGTTCCAAAATCCAAATGTTTAAGTAGTGACAAATCAATTTTTCCTCCTTTGGATTTTTTTTTTTTTAAAGTTTTCAGAAAATTTCATCCCAAATTTTGTAATAAGTAATTAACATGTCTATGTTATTTACCTTTTCTTTTTATTAACATATTGATATTAAAGATTGTGGTGTCCCGCCTTTGATATGTTATATTTTAATGAACTAAGTTTATTATGTTTAAGTGAGTGAGTAGATGATGGCTTTCTTCTTTTCGATATTAGAGAAAAAGAAATAGGAGAACATTTGCCTTTTATTCAATGTCGTCGTTTTTGGCAGTCTATTCCAAATATTCCTTGGGACACACCTTCAATAGGGATTATTAAGATAGGGAAAATAATTGAAAGCATGAAAATATATCTTATCAAGCCAATAATTCTATATTAAAAAAAACCTTCTGCTTGCTTTGGATTCTATATTCTATTAGTTAATAAATTTAATAAGTAAAGTACCGGTACTATATTAGTATATTTTATTTATGTTGCTCTTCATCATTTCATATCTTCTTCCCTGCAAGCATATATTATCCTATTCCTGGCATAAAGGGCATTTAATATTTTATAATAATTGGAAATATTCCTTGGCTTAGTTTTTAATTTAATTAGCTGTACAATAAGTAATTATTAACAATATATGGTGGTTCGATGAATTTAAAA
The DNA here is from genome assembly GCA_025642045.1 of Solanum sejunctum. Lineage (NCBI taxonomy): Eukaryota > Viridiplantae > Streptophyta > Magnoliopsida > Solanales > Solanaceae > Solanum > Solanum sejunctum. The sequence goes on along the minus strand of JAOTQJ010157012.1, from coordinate 9,196 downwards.
TCGGCAACATGAGATCGCACGACAAAATATTGTTTCTCCCACGTGATTGATTACGTACATTATGAAATAAAGTAGTATATATATATATATATTTGTGTAGTACTATATTTACAACTCATGCCAACAAGTAACAAAGAAAGATATTAAACTTTTGGTTATTATTTAATTTTAATAATAATCAATCACTCATCCAATTTTGAAGCTAAATTTTATTTATGATAGAATTATAGTAATACTATGGAGGAAAGTCATGAAAACTGCATTCCCAATTGAGGTATAACTCCAAATTTATATCAACGATATAATCGTTTCTTTTTTAAAAGAATATTTGTTAAGCCATGGCAATCAAATCTTCAACAAGTTTTTAATTGTGCTTTCAATCCTTACGAGGATTGAGAAACTATTTTTATCAAAAAATATCATAATAGTTGCTCTTTCCCAAGAGAATATTCTCTGGAGTATTACATAAGAGGAAGGTCAAGTAGGCACGTGATCATCCACGTTTTAACTTCAATCTCAATTCTTTTTTTTGAAAAATAAATTATTTTTTTAATTCTAATTTAATTTACTTAATATAATTTTTTTGAATTGTGAGACTCATTTTGATTATGTTTTTTAGTTTAAAATTTACTTTGATTATGGTTTTTAGTTTAAATTTTGTATCTTTTAATTTGATTATAGCTTTATTACTTCTAATATTGCTATTTGTGCAATTAATTTCTTATAGGAAAAAAAAATCAATCAATGAAGAAAAATACTTCAATTATGTACATCTCAATGAACCCCCTCTTCAATTATGTACATCTAGTGAACCCCAACCCCCTCAAATTAGATTTTTGATAAAAGAATTGGAATGATTTACAACCACACAAGTACATATAATTTATAATGACTCTTTGGGTCATTTCTATGATTTTGTAGTTATTTTGTTGATTTGAGCATGTGGATAGTAGCCTCAGGCTGTTGGTGATTTGTTGGGACTGTTGGACGGTTATTGGTTGGGTTACTTGGGTTTTATATGTGTTTGAGTTAACTGGAAAGTTATACCTATAAAATGAGTTTTCGGGTAAAATCTTTGTAAATGGCCGCAGAGCAGAATTATGATGATTTCATTTGCTTTGAAATGGTTGAATTAGGCTAAGGGCATGTCTGGTGCAGTTATATTATGGTTTGCAAAGTTAGCTGTCAAAACCGGTTAATATTTGACCCAGTCAATGCCCTCAGAAAATGTGCCCCGGATAAGAATTTTGATAGTGCAGTTAACTCTGGGACGTCAAGTTTGGTCTAGTACGACCCTTAGTTTGATACCGAGGACTTCCAAATGCAATTTGACCCAAAGGGCTTTTCGTTAAAAGTTGCATAGAAGGAAGTGGGGCCTACATCACATGTAGAAGCTCCATTGAATTTTCGACTGCACCGTTGGATCTGGAACATCAAAATCCATATGATTACATAGTTCATTAGCGAAAATCAGAGTTAGAACATGTCCGAAATAACAAAAAAAGGGTTGAAAGATTGCTGAAAAGAGGGATGACATGGCCTGTTGTAATGTTGTCACGTGGCAGTGCCGTGTCACCGCATGGATATACATATAAAAGGGTTGTTTTCTAGAGAAGTTATATATACTTTCCTCTCCACTTTACATGATTTTTCGAGGTCATTTTTTATTCGATTTGAGCGATTCAAAATGTTACGTTGCATGGATTTTTGCGAGAAATGTCGTGGAAGTGTTGGATTTCAATTTTGGCATATGGTAAAAATCTCTGTTTTCCCTGATTGTATATCGAAATGAGTGAAACTTTTACATTGCGATATTCCGATCATTTCTCAACGAAATTAAGTGAAATTTATGTCTAATTTTTTCTATTTTTTTAGAAGAAAGTTGTGGTATGATTGCATCTGGATAATTTGTCTATTTTCGGAATTTGACCAAGAAGTTATGTAAGACATGTTTTTCAATAAGAAATGCAACTTCATTTTTGAGCCAATTCTCTGTCTTCTGGGATCTATTTTGTACTCAATTTCTGGCTATAGACTTAGAGTGATGTACAAATCATTTTACAAGGTATGGTTGAATATTTCAAGTGTGGGCCTCATTTTTCCTAATTTTAATCGTAATTTTATGTAATTTCACTCATTTCCTGAGATTTTACAAGCCAAATCAGTTGAAATGATCTTGTGACTTATGTCTTGACAGATAAGCAGTGTTAGACATGACAAGGAAATAGAAAGTTCAGGTGGGCTGATCGAGAGAGTGAGAGACCACCTTCCAAGTAGGCTAGGCTTTTCTTACTTCTAGACTGAGTTGAAATATGTAGTGATAGCCTATTTGTTGTTATAGGTCCCTGAGTAAAATGTGTGTGTGTGTGTGCATATATATATATATAAGCAGTGATGCTACTTGTGTACATATATTTGTCTGTGTACTTATATTTATCTGTTTGAATATCGGGTTGACTTGTTGGGATCTCTGACATAGAAACCTATATTATATCACTGTGATTCTGATTATCCATAATTTATATATTCTAATTAAATTTTGTTAAAGCTATACTTGATCGTTGGAGATTGTGGTCACTGTTTGGGCTCTATAATAGTTATATATGTTATACTAGCTAGTTGTTAGTATTATTAAGCTATAAGTTAACTAATTGGGGGTTAAATATAACTTAAGCCACGTGGTTGGCATGAATACCTATCTTGACCCTTGTTTACCTATGTGAGTGGGCTGCTGCTGATACTATGTAGTAGTTGAGAAGCTGGGAGGCTGAGTATGTGTTATATATGGCTGACTGTACTAAACATATGTCGTGATTTGAGACGGTAATCATTGTATTGATGACTGTACTAGCTGTAATTACTATAGTAGTTGAGTTCTGACACTGTTGAACTACTAAAGGCCCGATAAAGGCTGGATATGGGCTAATGCCCTATGATAGGTATGTCTTCTGGCTTAACTCATATTTGTATGAATGTGTAGCTTGATGTTATTGAGAATGCTAGTTGTGAGGTGTTTGTTGATTATACGCTATATTGTGGATTGACTCTGGTATAAATATTTTGATGGGCTGACTTGTTTTGGATACCTATGATACAACCATATTGTGGACTGATCTAGTGTAGATATAACTATGCTGGGCTTGGTTATTCTGGATACTTATGATATACCTGTGATTGTCTATATTTACTCTAAGTAGTTGTGATTGTCTAGATTGTGGGGTGTTTGGCCTCAGGTAGGTATGACCCTACATTATTCTGTGAGATATATACTTTTACATATAGTTGTTAGTCTTTGTGCACTTGTTATCCTTACCTGACACTGGGATTACCTGCTATAGTCTGAGAGAATGGATAGTTACACTTGGTTGGCTGTGTTAATTTTTACCTTGAAATAAGATGTTGCTGGATCTCCAAATAAGCTTATGAGTGGATGACACTCCCTGTGCTCCAAGATTTGATTGCCACGTTCGAGTAGCTGAGACCCGAATGACATGCCCGTTGGTCCAAGTCTCCAGTGGCCACGACTAGGATGCCGAGTTACAGATGTCGATTTCGAGGTTTGAGCACTTATTGATATTTGGGTCTAAGACCCTGATGTTACCCAAGCTACACCTTATTTTCAAAGGTTAAAACGGTCATTGTCAAGATATATAACCTAACTAAGGTTAGGGTCATAACCTAAATACGGTTAGGGTCATAATCTAACCAAGGTTAGAGTCGAACCCACAGGGAATATTGTAGACTTAGAGTAATTTCAAGCAATTCGAGTTGATTAACCTACCCAAAAAGGGGGGAGGTTTTGTAATGCTGTAGAAAAAAAATCCTAAACTAAGACAAGTGTGTGAAACTTGAACGAAGAGTAACTAGGGTATTGTGTTCTCCATAATTTCCTAACTTGGTGTTACCAGATAATCATATTCTTTTCTAATGTGTAGCATGTGGAACTATACATTAAGTTTACCGAATTTCTTGATCCAACCGAGAGACAAATCTCACTACTTGTTTTGATCCATTCCCGTAGTGTAATATTACTAACCCTTATATATTGTTCCAGTACAACCTCCCCTTGACCAGTTTAGTTGATTAGACGAGAAACATCAATCGATTTCTGTTAATTAATCTTTTTTCTTATTCATTACTACCTTGATCTAGTCAGTAATATTAGGTGAGTTTTAACATTGGCCACCATTAAAAATAATCATAGTGAAGAGAGTTAATTAAGACATGCATATACACTTTCCAAGAATTATGAATTATCCAATTTTACCTTGTTAGTTCTTCATGGTTCCCATAACCCTAGCTGTGAATTTAGCTATTCATATTCATTATAAATGCAAGAATCATGATATAAAATAGCACAATTAAGCACTTACATAGATGAAAATAAGAACAAGAAATCCAAGTTCTTCAATGAAAATCACAAAGTATGAATTAAGATCACAAAATATTTTTTCCAAGTGTTTCTCAATGTTCCTTACTATTATCTACTGGTTCTCTCTTGATTCTTTCATGAAAATAACCTAAAAAAATCTATTATAGTGTTTAAAATACAAAATCAAATCAAAATAGGAGAACTGGGTTCCACAGGCATTACGAGCATCTCTACAGGCCGTAGTTGGATCTTCATAGACTTCATCTTCAATTCTGAATTTGACTTCTACGAGACCTTTCTACGTGTCCTAATCAGACTCACGACCCATATAGGATTTCGTCTGATGACTTTTTAGTAACTCTCCACTTTATGATTCTTAGGGTATGAAATCATATCTATGACTCGTACTTAGTTTTACGGCTTGTCTGCATATTGGCAGATTTAATTTCAGAAAATTACCCCTCCACTGACTTTTACAACAAAACCAGCTCTACAGCTCGTAAAAACTTCCACGGCTCATAAAGGGTATCATAGAACAACAAAACTTCAACTTCTGTATACTTAGCCCAAAATTATGCCTAACTTTGTAAACACATCAATTCTACTAACATCACTTTAAGAACACACAAAATTCCAAGTTTTAAGCATCAAAGGTGTTGTATTTTGATAGCACATTAATACCCTCAACTTAAAATTGTTGCTTATCTTAAGTGACACACTTAACCTACATAAGTATTACAGTAACACACAGACCTCAATTTAATGGCACACATCATCTCAAACTCAAGCATATATACCCATACCACTTATAAAAGCATCTCAGATAGCTATCAAGTAAACAAATGCAGATCAATACATGTGACAGTATAACTATGACAAGCAAGGTAACCACAAATAAGTCACAATCACTGAGTTAGTACAATATTAACAATGCAATGCAAGTGCATTCACAGAAAGAAGTGCCATATCCTACCCATGATGATATTTTCATGTTCAATGCTTGGGACTACACAAAAATACTCACTCTCACAAAAGATATTCAAATACTATGCTCAATACCATATGTTTGCCCTTATACTCATGACTATAACCTTTGACTACTTGGACTAGGATTACTATAGGACTTTATTGGGTTGTAACATAGGTTCAAGGGGCTTTGGTATGATATTTTGGGAACATATTGACTAAAGGTCCTTCTTAACACTGTATTTTCTACACTTTTCCCCTACCAACATTGTTATTTTTCAACTCATTCTCCCTTTCTCCTATTTCAAATTTTTCTGGGTGCTTTACTCTTATTTTTAGCTCTTTGCCTTTTGTTTTCGCATTATTTTTTTGTTTTTAGATCATTGATTAGGCATTTACTCATTTTTCTTACACCTAGAGTATATTTTTATACCTTTTTCCATGTATCAATAGCTTCCACCCCTTTTTATGTATCAACCTTATACTAACCACCCTTAACTTAGGCTTTTGGCCTGAGTCGAGGTGCACAATATCCAACCTATGAACCAAGATGACTTTTGATAGCCACCCTCAACTTAAGTTTTTTGCCTCAATCAAGGTGCACAATGTTCAAGGAAGGACCAAGGCCAATTTCAGGGTTTTACATTTAACAAAGCTAGGTAACTTAGGTTTTTACAAAGAAAAAAATATACGCAAGGCTCAAATATTGAGAATAAGGGATACTTTACATGTTTGGTTGGTTTTTTAGGCTAAGTGGACTGGTATGAACAATAACCTATGATCCTCTCCTAACCAATTAATCTACAGTCTAAGTCAGAGTAACAAGGTAAGTTCTGATTGAAACACAATATAAGAATTTATCAAAGAAAGCTCACAAATGCATGATACTAATTACACTATTAACAAAGACTCTCAGATCATGCTTTCCATCATAATTTAACCTCACTTATTAGAATAAACACTATCAAACAGTCAAATATGCATGGTTGCTATCAAGATAAACTACCAAAATTTCTGGTGGGTATCATTTTTCACACAAAACAAACATATATCATAGACATTAGTACTACATACTAATAATACTACCTACACATCCTAAACATGTCTATTCAACAGAAAGTAAATATTCTTAGGGAGAAAGAACACAGGAAAGAAAACTCCTTGGATTCAAAATTTGGAATAGTTATAAGCCAAGGTTACTCAGACGTCACTGAGGCCGATAACTACTCATACCCCATCAAAGAACTTTGCATTGTCCTCAATGCACAAAATATAATAATAAAGCACAAGGGTCAAAAAACATACCTGAGCACCTAAGCACTGATCTCTTGTTAAGTTTGGCCACCCTCAGTATGTCTAGTGGTCTGCTCAGTGGTAGGATCATGTTCGGAGGGTCCAACACCTCTCACTCTCTCTAGCTTATGAGCTTGTCGTATCTTCTTATCATGCATCGAGAGTACCCTGGCGAGCTCAAGCTGCTACTCCCCTGTCAACCCCACCTCTAGTCTCACTATATCAGGATCATCAATGCGAAGACTCTTCCTAAGGAAAGGGAGTGGTGCCTTATTAGGCGCAAATAAATCTACCACTTCCTTTGCAGGATCAGCTGGTGGGAACATAACTAGTGCGACTGCCATCTCAGCCAGGAGCAGCTGGATCTCCGTCTGAATGGCCATCATGTGTACAGGCTATGCTGAGTTGAGGCTCTGCTATACTCATTGCTTAAATGCATCAATGCAGTTGTCCACAGGTGTAAGTCTCTCTTGAATAGCACCCACCGCAAATGCCTGCATATGAGCCTTAGGTTCTGAAATAGCCTGGGGGACCTAGGGTCCAATCTTTTGTAGTAACTGAGTCAGCTGGGACTCAGTGCAGGCTTGCCGCTGCGCCATGGCCTAAATAGATGTTGCTGACACATAAACCATACCAGCGGGTGCTTACAGTATGGCCATGGCCTCTAGGGCAATAGTAGTAGTAGTGAACCCTTTCTCCACATCAGTCTCTATCGGGGGGGGCCCTTAGTAGCAGGAACAACAGTGGTAGTAGTAGATGGATGCTGAAGCGGTGGCACTATAGGAACATCTCTGGCATCTGAGCAAGGGGCGTGGTGCTTGCTGGAGGGCCACCGGGTTCATATTAGCCTTTGTTAGGATGGCATCAAGCATCCGTTGAACCTCGATCAAAGAGTCCAAATGGCATAGTATCTCTACCTCGACTCTATGAAGAGTCTATATATCAGGCATGGGAAGGGGATGGAGGTTCACCTCTTTAAGGCCGTCTCATGTATCTGCTCTGCAATCAGGAGGGACCAGTCTATCTCATAGCTAGCCAAGATATTGGTAACCAGTACTGCATGGTCCGACGTCAGTATATTATTGCTGAATGTTCAAAATGCGCCTCTATTTCAAGGTCAAAGCGATCGTCAATAGTAAAATAATCTAACCAAGGTTAGGGTCAAATTCCAAGGGAATATGGGCCTTTGGCACTTTGATTCACCAACAATCAATTCATATATCAAATAACCCAATTCTCAAGGAAGAGGGTTTTGTAATGATTGATAGAAAATTAAACTAAACTAATAAAATGGAGAGGCAATTAAATTGGAGAGCAACTTGGGAAATTGTGTTCCCTATGATTCACTAACTTAAACACCCTGGATAACACAAGCTCAATTGGGACATTGCATGTAGGACCTTAATTTAGGTTCTTCCAGCCCTCTTCTGAAGTTGAAGGTTGAATTTCACTATGGCGCTTGGCCGGCTACCCTAGTATGCCAAACTAACCATTACCTATTGTCCCATCAACCTTTCCTTGGCTAGGTTTAGTTGATTAGATAAGAATACATCAATCGAATTCTATTACTCATTTACTTTTCCTATTTATCACTACCTGGGCTGGGATCATGACACTAGGTAGGGTTCAATGTTGGCCATCATTGAACAACATGCACAATGAAGGAAAATAGATAATACATGCAAATACCCAACCCAAGAAGTTCAAATAATTCCAATTTTCTAAGTTAGCTACTCATGGTTCCCACAACCCCAAGTTGTGGGTTTAGCTACTCATGACTTAGGCAAGAAAATAAATAATGAATAAAGAAAACATAGTTGAATGCTTAGCCAAGAAGAATGAAGAACAATAAAACCACCTTTTTATTTTGAATCACAAGTTTGAATGATGAAGTTAATCCACAAGTGAATCTAATCTCCAAATTTGAGTCTCCAAAGAAAACCCTAAAAATCTACTCTCTATTCTCACTTAAAAACTCCCTACAAAACTAAAAAACTGTAGAGCCTATGAAGAACTTGTGCTAAAGCCCTAAATATACTATTTATAGTATTTACAAATGAGTCCCTAAATTAAATAGAAAATTTGGTCGGCGTCTACTATAGCTCGCAGTTACAACTCGTAGGGCTTTTGTGGTCAGCACTTTGCATTTTTAACTTTAATGCTATGATACACCACTACGTGTCATAGTCGGGCTTTCATGGTCAGCACTTTGCATTTTGAATTTCATTGCTACGATACACCTCTACGAGTTGTAGTTTGGTTTATAACTCATAGTACCTTATCATAGTCCATACTTTCATTTCTTGGTCCAGTCTTGATCCACATTGTAATTTGCTATGAGGCCATCCTTTATGAGTCGTAGAAGGGACTACGACTAGTACCTGGGGCTCGTAGCGCTGAACTCCATATTTTTAAACTTTGCTTTTGAACATTGTGAGTTGATATGAGACTACCTCTATGACTTGTAGGTTAGGCTATGACTCGTAATGGGGCCTATAAGTCCTGACTTTTCCAAAGTTGATCCAACCTGTATTTCTTGCAAGAGCAAATAAGAAAACACATGAA
>JAOTQJ010157002.1:0-29395 GCA_025642045.1 Solanum sejunctum | reverse complement strand
TAAACCAAAACTCACACTTCTCATACTTGGTATACAACTTCTCTTTCCTCAATCTTTGTAGCACTACCCTCAAATGAGATACATACTCCTCCTCACAATGAGAATAGATCAAAATGTCGTCAATGAAAACCACCATAAACAAATCAAGGTAGGGTTTAAAGACCCTATTCATAAGATCCATAAAGATGGCTGGTGCATTGGTCAACCCAAAAGACATAAACCACAAACTCATAATGCCCATAACTTGTCCGAAAGGAATTCTTGGGAATGTCATGCTCCCTCGCCTTTACTTGATGATACCCAGACCAAAGATCAATCTTAGAGAAGTGACTAGCCCCTTGAAGTTGGTTAAACAAATATTAGTCCTTGGTAGAGGATACTTATTCTTTATGGTGACTCTGTTAAGTTACTGGTAGTCAATACAAGTTCTAAGAGTACCATCCTTCTTCTTCACAAATAACACTGGTGCACCCCAATATGATTGTCTAGGCCTAATAAAATCCTTCTCCAAAAAATTCCCTCAATTTCTCCTTCAACTCCTTTAACTCCACCGAGAAAATGTGGTAAAGGGGAACAGAAATGGGTTGAGTATCGGTAAGGAGGCCTAAAACCAAAATCTATTTTGTTTTCGGGAGGGACATTGGGAAGGTCACTAAGAAAGGCATCAAGAGACTCATTCACCACCAGAACCGACTCTATAGGAAGGACTTTGGACTCAATATCCCTAAGACTCACAAGATGATAGGACACCCCTTAAAGATCAACTTTTGGGCTTTAATGCAAGAGATAAACCTACCCTTGACCACCACATCATGACTCTCCCACTAAAGGAAGGGTTCATTTGGGAATTGGAATTTGACCCTACGGGTTCTACAAACAATAGAGGTATAATATACGTGTAACCAATCCATCCCAAGAATAGCATCAAAATCAATGATATCCAACTCAACAAGATCACAAGGCAATGTTTTATGCAAGATACAAAATAGGACAGTTTCTATAGAACTTTCTAGCAATAATAAATGGACCAATAAGAGCAGACACCTTATAAGACTCACATAACAATTCAGTCTCAACATGAAATTTTTTGGCAATAAGAGGTGTAACGAAAAAAAGAGAAGCACCCAGGTCTATTAATGCATACACATCAAAATTGAAGACTTTTAACATATCAGTGATGACATTGGATACCTCATCTACCCCTTGCCTCCCTTGAAGAGTATAAAATCGATAGTGCCTTAGGGAACTACCTTGTTGACCTACTCTTCCCAATGGAACCACATTTGCACTCTAACCTTAAGGATGAAAATCTTTACCCTTGTTGTGATTACGTGGCAATCCATCATCTTATGCCCCACTTCACCATAACCAAAACAAGCATTGGTGTCCTTCAAACATAGACCACCATGACCCCTACCATACTTTGGAAACATAGAATTTGGTACCAGACCACCATCACCTTGGGCCCTTGGGTAGTTATTGGTAAACCTTCTATTAGGAGCATGAGAAGACCCTAGGCCTTGATGAAACCGGCCACCTTTGGGAGTTTAAAATTTACTATCAAAATTGGCCCTCTTTGCCTCATGACCCTTTATCTTCCTCAATTTCTCCCCCTCTAATTATTCAGCATAATTCATCAAGTAGGACAAATCCATGTCACTAATCAACATAGCCGCCCGACACTCTTTATTCACCAAATCGAATACACCTATCATGAACTTGTTCATCCTAGACCTTGGGTCGGCAACCAAGTTTGGAGCATATTTTGAGAGTTGGTTTAACTTGAGCGCATACTCCCTCACACTCAAAGGTCCTTGCTTCAAATTCATGGACTCTATTATTTTAGCCTCCCTAAGCTTAAGAGGGAAGAACCAGTTGAGGAAAGCCGCCTTAATCTCCTCCCAAAAAACCATATTGTTGTTCCTTTTCTTCTCCTTCTATTGAGTATATCATATTTGAGTCACCCGCTTGAGTTGGTAAGCTACCAACTCCGTCTTCTTTTCTGATCTCACTCCTATGATAGCCAACACTTTGTATAACTCATTAATGAACCTTTGAGGGTCCTCATCCACTTTAGACTCATTGAACTCTGGTGGGTTCAACCTCATGAAATCTGTTAGCCTAGATGCCTGAGTAGGAGCATGAGGGGCTTGGTCTCCTGGGTTGACTTGGTTAGCCATGGCTTGAGCTAACAAGGTGAGAGCATCCTTGAGCTCTCTATGAGCCACTTGCTCCTCGGGTGTGTGGGTTCTTCTTTCTCTTGTATTAGGCATGATCTAGCATAGCAAAGAATAATAGTTGGGGGGGGGACCTTACTTTAACTTCTGTACCATGACATAGCATAAGGTGAAGGAAAAGATTTCCTAAAACGTCTCATAGCCTCTCACTCATAGTTGGAGTACACAACACAACCATGAACAAGACTCTAATTGACATAGTGTATTAGATGCCTTGGACCATTAAATACCTAGTGCTCTGATACCATATTTGGCATGACCCAACCTAGGGCCTAGATATGACACAACAAATGGGAAACCTGAAGGGCCCCCAAACAAGCCTCTTAACATATTGTTACATATCCTTGGTCGTAGAGGCATTAAAATTATGATAAGATATATTAAGTAGGGATAGATAGGGCTAAGGGACAACCTTAATACCATAGAAACATAGAAATCTAGAGCATAACATTAAGACATTATAAGGTTCCAATAATATCTCTATTGTATAGATAGGAGAGGGGGCCAAGACACTCTCCGGGATTACCCTAATATTCATATGTTTCTAACATAAGAAGAGTCAATACATAGCATGAAAATCAAGAGGCATATGTCCTCAGAGTTGAGGGCTTACCAACTTGCTTCGAGAGAGATCATGCTAGCTACAGGGAGGAGGAGGAGGATCAAGTGGAGTTCCGGCTCCTACATGGAAACATCATGTAGGCATAGAGTTTGTGTTAGTACATTTGAATATACTAAGTTTGTAGGAAGCAATGCAATAAGAAATAGGCAACATAGGCAAAATGCAATATCATAACAATGGATAACATAATAACAAATGACATGTATGAATGATACTTGAAGTAAAACATGCTTATATAGGATATATTAGATGTGAAGAAAGAGGCCATCATCATAGATCAAGCAACTTAGTACTTGGAATCTGAAGTAGATCACCCCTTAGAAGTGATTGAGAAATCAACCCCTCAATTGGTTGATGGACATGACCACCCTCCATCGGAAGTGATTGAGGTATCAACTCCTCAATTGGTTGATGGCTTACCACCCTCATTCGAGGATATTGAGGTATTAACCCCTTAATAAGTTTACATATATGACCACCCTCCGCCGAAAGTGATTGAGGTATCGACCCCTCAATTAGTTGATGGTATACCACCCCCATCTAAGGTGATTGAGGTATCGACTCCTCAATTGGTTATGGTCAACTAGCAACACTATAAATGCATACCATGGAATCAACATATATAGAATCAACATACATATACCATACTTTCATCATCATAATGTCACTTAACTCATATACCAAGCATTAGGACTTCAACAACTCAAGATGCATTAATTGGAAATTATATCAAACACTTGGTAGGTGTGCAACGCTAGTATAAAACCATGCAATTCAAGAGTGAAATCATGTAAGTAAATTCTATGTAAAACCACCCACTAACACTTGGGTAGTACTCTCATGTAATATACATTAAAACCCTTCATCAAATCTTAGAATATATCATAGATCCATAGCCCAAAACATGCTTAAACAATCACTCTTTTATGAATTCCCAGCATAGTTCATAGTCAAATTCATAGCATAGGACCCATAAGTAAATCAACTTAGAAATATGAAATTTATGTAAAAGAGAAGGTTGGGCACCATGGGTGAATGAATCCAATGGTTAAAACCTACATAACTTAGACTTTTAGTTTCTTGAAATTAGGTTGTGAAAACTTGAAGCTTGGAAGTGGGTCTTGGAATCCAAAATTTGTTCTTGAGTTTACTTGAATTTGTACTGGGTTTTGATGGAGGCTCTTGAGAGAATTTGAGATGAGAGTAATAAGTTTGATCTATTGGAATAGGGGTTAGGTATTTTGGTGAGGTTAATATAGTATTGGAAGTCTAAAGATGTCACTAGAGTAACTAAAATTTACGAAAATGCTATTAATAAACGGATGGAAAAATTGACAAAGTGTCACCTTACTTGAGGTTACACTGGTCGTGTGGAGTGCCCATAATATGATACTTATTCTAAAAATTGCAATTGGAACACTTGGAAAAAATTTCATGTTATTATCACTTTGACGGGACACTCCACAGGCCATGTGATGCTACACGGTCCGTGTAGTGGTTCAATGAGCTACACTTGGCGGGAAATATTATGGGCAGGAGGCCTACGCCAGGCCAAATGTCTCTTGAATCATGTCACAGATTGTTCCCCTATCCATGTCCCATTACTTATACCAAAAATGGTCTTTTCAATCCCCGAATAATCCAAATGGCTCATCCAAGGCAACACTGCCCGTCTAACAGCGCTGTACAGGAGTGTCTTACAAAAATGGTGATAACTTCTTTATCCAACTTCAGAATGTGGTAAGACAAACTATGTTGAAAAGCTAACTCAAAGGGATTTCATTTGACTTATCATGGGCCATCCAGTTCCAAGTGTGCTAAGAGTTATGCTTATTTAAAGTTGACCCTTGCATGAACCAACACCCAAACCTCAACCCCTAGGGATGTCTTGAACTTGTCTAAGTACTAGAAGTCACCACACTACCCTAACGCACTCCCTACCTAACCAAATGACGCTTGAAACATGGGTACATAAGATCATGGTGTTATGTGGTGTTACACAAAAGTCAGTGGGCCAACCATAGAGAAGATTAAACCCTATTATGAAAGAGATAGTGAAAAAGAAAGTGGTCAAGTTGTTGGATATGGGGATCATCTTCCCCATGTCTGATAGCAAGTGGGTAAGTCCTGTGCAATATATACCTAATAAAATACGGGTGAGGGTTGTCACTAATGATAAGAATAAGTTAATTCCAACTAGAATGATGATGGGATGGCATATTTGCATAGATTATCGACGATTGAATGATGCCACCAGAAAAGTCCACTAGCCAGTGTCGTTCATTGATCAGATAGTGGACATACTTGCTGAGCAAGAGTACTACTACTTCTTGGATAGGTACTCAAGGTATAACAAAATCACCATTGCACCCAAATACCAAGAGAATACAACCTTCACATGTCCATATGGAACCTATGCTTTCAAACGCATGCCCTTTGGTTTATGCAATGCACCAGCCACTTCTAAAGGTGCATAATAGCCATATTTCATGACATGGTGGAGTATTTTGTAGAGGTTTTCATTTATAATTTCTCTATATTTGGTGAGTCCTTTGAGTTGTGTCTGAAAAATCTGGATAGAGTGCTAACAAGATATAAGGAGACTAACCTTGTTCTTAATTGGGAAAAATGCCACTTCCTAGTTAAGAAGGGGATAGTCTTGACAAATTCTTGAAATGTGATTTACAGGTGGACAAAGTGAAAATTAAGGTGACAGATAAGCTGCTTCAACCAGTGTTAGTTAGGTGAGTCTGAAGCTTTCTGGGAAGTATGGTGTTCTACCGCAAATTTATCAAGGACTTCTCAAAAATTGCAAAGTTGTTATGCGCCCTCCTGGAGAAAGAGGTACCCTTTAACTTTGATGCGTCTTATTTGCAAGAGTTTGAGTTATTGAAGAATAAGCTGGTTAATGCTCCAATACTGATAGCACCTGATTGAGAACTCCCGTGCGAGCTCATATGCGATACTAGTGATATGGTAGTGGGTGCAGTGTTGGGGTAGTGTATATATAAAGCATTCCACTCTATATGCTATGCTAGCAAGATTTTGTTTGTAGCTTAGAACAATTACACAATTACTAAGAAGGAGATACTGGCACTAGTATATGCGTTCGACAAATTTAGATCATACTAGGTGGGGACCAAAGTTATTATGTTTACAGAACATGCAATAGTGAGACAGTTATTCAACAAGAAGGTCGTTAATCCCCGCCTTATTAGATGGATCCTATTGCTCTAAGAGTTCAATATTAAGATTAAGGATCGCAGGGGGTGTGAAAATCAGATTAGTAATCACTTGTCCCATTTAGAGAATGATGCTCACATAGTTGAGCAAATGCAGACAAACCCTGATAAGCACCTGCTAGCACTGGACTTAGAACAACTACCATGGTATTCACACATAGTGAATTACTTGGTCAGTGGTGTGTTTCCTCCTGATGCTATATCAGCAAAGAAAAAGGCTAGCTTATGATGTATATATGGGATGAGCCGTATCACTTCAAATAAGGGGCATACCAAATGGTGAGAAGATGTGATCCTGAGAAAGAGATGTAAAAGATCTTAGAGAGGTATCATGCCTCTCTTTGTAGGGGCCATCATAGAGGTGAATGGACAATGCATAAAGTGGTGTAATTAGGTTTCTTCTAGGCCACTCTGTTCAAGGATGATATACAGTTTGCGAAGGCTTGTGATACTTATCAAAAGATCGACACCATATCATGAAGAAATGAGATGCCCTTGAACAATATCTTGGAGGTAGAGATCTTTGATGTTTGGGGGATTGATTTTATGGGTCCATTTCCACTATCACTTAGCCAGCACTACATCCTAGTAGTAGTTAACTATGTTACAAAATGTGTGGAAGCGGCAGCTCTACCTACTAATGATGCTATGGTGGTAAGCAAGTTTTTAAAGAAGCACATCTTTACTCATTTTGTAACTCTAAGAGCCATTATTAACGATAAAGGCACACAATTCCTTAACCAAATAGTGAAGAATCGTCTATCTAAGTATGGAGTAATGCACAAAGTAGCTATAACTTATCACCCACAAATGATTGGACAAGTTGAGGTGTCAAACCGGGAGGTTAAGCAAATCTTGCAGAAGACAGTGAATGCCACTAGGAAAGATGGGGCTATAAAGCTTGATAAGGCACTATAGGCATATCAAACAACATATAAGACACCAATTGGCACATTTCCATACTTGTTGTACGGTAAAGCTTGTCATTTGCCAATCGAGCTTGAGCACCAAGCATACTACGCAATTAAGAGGCTAAATCTAGACCCATAGCTTGCCGGAAAAAAAAGGTTGTAGTAGTTCTAAGAATTAGAAGAATTTTGGCTCCAAATATATGAGAATGCTAAACTGTATAAGGAAAAAACCAAAAGTTGGCACAATCGCATATTATCAAGCACAATTTTGAGCTGGGCCAATAGTCATTGTTGTTTAATTCTTATTTGACATTGTTTCTAGGTAAGCTAAGGTCCAAATAGAGTGGACCTTATATGGTGGTAGCCGTGACACCCCATGGAGTAGTGGAATTGAAGAATGAGACCTCCAACCAAACTCTTTTGGTAAATAGTCAGCGTGTCAAGCACTATTATGGTAAAAACACAACAAATTTAAGAAGTCCATTGAGCTGGCCAATGATGAATGAGTAAATAGTGCATCGTACCACAACAGTAAATTAGGCACTTCCTAGGAGGTAGCCTATGGTTACTTATCAAGTTTGTCCTTAGTGTCTTTTGCCCTTACTTCTTATTTTTTTTGTCATTCACCTGCTTCCACTACCAATGATGTATAATGTTATGTTAAGAGGCTTGCATGGGATCCCTATAGGTTCCCCATAAGCCATGTCACATTTAGGACCTAGGCTTGGGACGTGACAAACTTGGTATCAAAGCACTAAGTTTTTACGTCCTCGACATCTAACACATCGCGTCGATTAGAGTTGTATTTATGGTTATGAAGCATGCCACAACTATGAATAGGAGGCTTTGAGGTGCTCTAGGAAATTTTTTACTTCTTTATGATCCATGTCGTGTGATAGAGTTAGGTTCCCTAGGGCTTATTGCTAATCCCTAATCATTACATTTCAGGACATGTCTCAAGCTACACAGGATGGTGATATATCAAATGCAAAGGTTCGCAATGCTCTATAAGTATTAGCCAAAGTGGTGATAAAATTGACAACTCACCTCAATCAATAACTAAGTGCTCCCGAGACTTCAAATGGTAAGAGAAGGGGTAGTGAGGCCAAGAGGGCTCGTTTGAAGAAAAGTTCCAAAGTCTCAAAGATAGAGGTGATGCTATGTGGCCAACATATGGTAAGGTGCCTAGAGGCCCATGTTTGAAGGGCACCAATGATTGCTTCAGTTGTTCTTAAGATGGGCATAAGAGGAGGGATTGTCCTCATAACTGCAATAAGAGTAAAGGAGTGATAATGGGGTGACTCATCTTAGATGCCCAAAGTATGGGAGGAATCATAGTAGTATATACTGGAGGAACATGGGTGCATGCTTTTGGTGTGGTGAGATAAGCCACAAAATTCTAGATGGTCCACATGCTCACAACAAAGGTAAAGATGGCCGACCACAAGGGCAAGGTAGTCATGTTGATCAAGGGGCTCAAGGAGGGGAAGAGGTGCCTATTGCTACTGTTATGTTAAAATTTCCTTTGGTTTTGATGTGTATGGCTTGATAAGCTCGGGTGCCATTATCTATTTCAATATCTCTTTCATTATTCTTCCGTATTGTTAGTGGGCTTCAAGTGTGATCGAGTTGTTGTTTGAATGTTTGAAATCTACCCCCTTTTGTTGAGTCTATTATTGTTAAAAAGTTCAAAGGTATTGCTTTGTGTCCATATTGAATTAGGTCTTGCCTTGTGACTTGTCGTGTTTGATATGGTGGATTTTGATGACATACTTGGGATGGATTAGTTTCATGCTTATTGTGTCTCCATTGATTGTAGGGCCTGCAGAGTCAGATTTCAATTCCCCAATAAACCCATCTTTGAGTGGGGGTTTGTAATATAGTTGTGAAGGGGTAAGTCCACTTCTTGTCTTAAGGTTCAATTAATGTCTAATGGTTGCATTTATCATCTTGTAAGAATTAGGGGTGTTGAATCTAAGTCACTTTTATTGAGTTGTTTTCGAGGATCAATGAGTAAGTGAATGTCCTTTCCAATAATCTGAATTTGGGGTGGTACCTTTTGGTTTCACTTAAGCACTGGTTTGCCTATAGGTCTCATAAATAGGATCTTTAAACCCTGCCTTGTTATGCTTGTGATGGTCCTTAGTGGTGATATGTTGGTTTGTCTCAAGGGGGTAAGGAGATGCATGTGAGTCATTTGAGGGTAGTGCTACAAAGTTTAAGGAAAAAGGTTGGGTGCTAAATAGGAGGAATGGGAGTTTTAGTTGTAATAGGTTACTTTCCTAGGTCGTGTGGTATTAGGTGATGTCATTAAGGTGGACCCTATTAAAATGACAATGATTAGAGATTAGCCAAGATTGTTGACCCCATCGGGTATTAGGAGTGTCTTAGACTTAGCGGGTATTACCTGAGGTTTGTGGATAAGTGTTCTTTTATTGCTTCTCCTATGACTTAGTTGACCCCAAGTAAGGCTAATTTTAGTGAACCGATGAGTATGAATAGAGTTTCTAAATCCTTATGGGATAAGATTGTGTCCACTCCTATATTATCACTACCGGAAGGGGTAAAGAGATTTATTGTGTATTATGATGCTTCTAGAGTTTGTTTGGGTTGTGTTCTAATGCAAGATGGTAAGGTCATAGCCTATTCTCCTAGACAACTTAAGATGCTTGGAAAGGATTATCGTACCCATGATCTTGAGTTAGGCGCCATGGTCTTTGCATTAAATATATAACATCATTATTTGTATGGGGTGCATGATGATGTGTTCACCGATCGTAAGACCCTCCAATATGTCTTTACCCAAAAAGATCTCAGCTTAAGGCAAAAAGGTGGTTAGAACTTCTTAAGGATTATGATATGAGTGTACATTATTATTCCGATAAGGCTAATGTTGTGGCGAACGCTTTGAGTAGGGTATCAATGGATGGCCTAGCTAGTCTTGATGATGGTGACATAGTGGTGGCTATGGAGGTCTATCGATTAGGTAGATTGGGGATTAGGTTGGAAGATATTAATAATGTTGTTGTTGTTGGTTCGAAATATTCATTGGTTGAGGAGGTGAAAGCTAAGCAACATCTTGGTGAAAGGGGTGAAGGTAGAGGTTTTCTCCCAAGGGGGAGATGGTGCCCTTAGCTACCAAAGTAGGTTGTGTGTGCCTTATGTTGATAGCTTAAAGGAAAAGATTCTTGATGAGGCTCATAGTTGTTCTTAATCTATTCACCCTAGGTATACTAAGATGTATAAGGATTTGAGGGAGGTGTATTGGTGAGGAGACATAAAGAGGGACATTTCCAAATTTATATCCAGTTGCAATAGTTGCGAGCAAGTCAAAGCCGAACATCAAAGGTCGGGTGGCCTAACCCAAGACATAAAGATTCCTACTTGGAAGTCGGAAGATATTAATATGGATTTTGTGGTTGGATTGCCCAAGACTAGAAGGGGTTTTGATTCCATATGGGTTGTGGTTGATAAGATCATAAAGTTGGCTCACTTTCTACCAGTTAAGACCATATATGGGGTTGGGGATTATGCTAGGTTGTACATTCGTGACTTAGTAAGGTTGCATGGGGTTCCTTTATCCATTATCTCAGATGGTAGTGCTCACTTCGCTTCACAATTTTGGAGTTCAAGGGTAGTTGGGATTATCATCTTCCATTGATTGGGTTTGCTTATAATATAGATACCATCCTCACATTGCTGTAGCTCCTTTCAAGTCCCTATTTGTTAAACGTTGTAGATCACCGGTTAGGAGGTTAAACTAGGAGGAATGGTTTGTTGGGCACTGATCTAGTTATTATCACGACCAAAGCCTAGGGACTAGATGTGACATGGCGAATGGAAAACTCGGAGGAACCCCAAGCAAGCCTCTTAACTTACCATTACATATCATTAGTTGTAGAAGCATCTGAAAATAACATAAAAGAGCAAGAATAGGGGCAAAGGGGCTAAGGGAAAAGCTTGCACAATATCATAGTCAAGAGACAAGAGTCAAACTCATTTCATAGATACATAACATGTCCAATAACCACCTCTGCTACATAGATAAGTGTTGGTGCCCAGACAAGCAACTGGGCTCACCCTTATAGTCAAATCAAACATAAAGAAGAGTGTCTCAATACATAACAAGAGAGCATAAACTAAGGTCCCCGAAGTGGAGGACTCACCAACTAGTCTGAGTAGCACTGAACTAGCCACGTGGAGGATGATGATCAACTTGGGCTTTGGTTCCTACATGGTGATGTCATGTAGCAAGAGTATGCTTTAGTAAGTTTGAATGTACTAAGTATGTAGGATACTATGAAACAAGAGATAGGCATCATATTCAAAATTGATAACAATAGGTAGTAAGCATGATAGAACAATATGGTATGTATGATCAATGCTTAAGTAAAACATGCTTAAGAAACTCATACTCATATAGGATATCATATGTGTAAAAGAGACCAAGCTAGCTATTCAAGGTAAAAAAAACCCTTGGTGGTTATGAGGTACAAACCCCTCACATGGTTGATGATAATCACACCTTATCACCATAGTGGCGAAGTACAAACCCCTCACATGGTTGATGAGTACAAACCCCCACCTTGGTTACTCAGGCTCTTATCCCCCCCAGATCGGGTATGGTCTAATGCAACACTTTGTATAGAGTGTATCATATACTAGCTCATTTCATCATCATATAGTCAATCATATCATATCTCATGTTTTGGACCATTAACTCCTCAAGAAACCACATCCGGATATTTTATCAAACACTTAGAGGGTATGTAATGCTAGTATAAAATCATGATATATAGAGGTGAAATCATGCAAGAAAATTCATTTTAAAACCATCAATCAACACCTTGCAACACCCTCGAGAAACATACATCAAAACACCTCCTCACTTACAATAAATCACAGATTTATAGCTCAAAACATAGCAAAATAGTCACAACTTAACATAGCTTTTACATATTATACAGTGAATTGCATAATAAGCAAGACTCATTTGTAAATCAACTTTAAATCACGCAATTTGAGTAAAAGGAGGCTTAGGTATCAATGGTGAAAGGAAATCATGAAAGAAACCTAGATACCTTAGCTTGGAGACGAACTGGGTGAAGATGGGAGATAGAGACTTGATGCTTGAAGAAGAATTTTGAAAGAGAACCTTAGATTGGGGTAAGGATTTGGGACATGAATTTGGGAGTGAAAATATGTCTAAGAGTTTGAGTGAGTTTTGGGAAATGTTCTGGGTAATATAAGTGTGAAATTTGGCTAAGTATAGGTAGAAACACATTTGGGAACCTTGGGCCCAACACTTAGAAAATTTTGGACGAACTAAAAAAAATACACCGGAATGGAACACTGTTGTGTCATTCCAGCGTTGCGTAGTACTCATTGGAAATAGTCACTTAAAATTTCATATAATTGCTAATTTTTTGCTCTTAAATCAAGGTTAGACCCTTTCTCACTTAATTTTGACCCCCTGAAGAGGAATATAAAGTCGGATCTACGAAATAGTTTTGGATTTGGATATACGGAATTTATAATTCTAGGCATTTTGAGGCACGGTTTAGGGGCCCTTTTGGGGTCATTTCAATTATGGAGGCTATGGGGAAGACGAGGTTGATTAGAGAAAGGTTGAAAATAGCCCAAATTTTCAAAAGTCCTAAGCCGCTGTAAGGAGAAGAGAGCTTTAATTTAATATTGCTGATTGGGTCTATTTGAAGGGTTTACTCATAAAAGTGTGGTGTATTGATAAGAAGGGAATTGAGTTATGGTTTTTGAGTCTTCATAGAGTGCGGAGGAAGATTAGTGACGTTTCATACGAATGGGAATTGCTTGTGAATATGGAAATGGTTCATCTGGTTCTTCATCCTTCTAGGTTGAGGAGATGTGTTGTTGACTTAAATGCTATGAAACCTTTGAGGTTATGGGTATTGTGGAGAAGATGTCTTTGGAGAAGATTGTGGTGGAGATATTATATGGATGGATGGAAAAGTGATTCATAAGGATGTGGTGTTCGTCAAGGCCCTTTGGAAGAATCGTCAATTCAATAGTTTCTCTCGGGGAGCCAGAGCTGGCAAGGAGAAGCAATATCTGAACCTCTTTCACTCTATTCAAGATTCTGATGACACGTCAAATCATTTCCTTTTATTATTCCAAATCTTATGTTTCAACCTCTAAGTCATTACATTTATTCATGTTTATAATGTCAAGTTCGTGATGATTTTACGCTTATGTTGAGGCATTTAAAATGATATTTTTGAGTGTGTTGATGCATTCTTATTGGGGGCTGGTTTCTTCATGATTTCTCCTCTTATGTACATTTCTTTGACGTTTGGGGATGGATGTTTTCAAGGGAGAAATATTGAAACGACCCCAAAAGTGCCTGAAAATGTACCCAGAAGTGCCCAGAATTGTAACTTCTATATATCATAAAATCTGTGAGTGATATCAAAAATCCGACTTTATATTCTTATTCATGGGGTCAAATTGAGTTGAGAATGGGTCTAACCTCGATTTTAGAGCAATCTTAGATAATTTCAAGATTTTCAAAGTGGGGAATAATAGTGAGGTTTTTGCACCGTAGGTGTGACACGCTTGGGGCAAACCTCAGTGTGGTTAAGAATGCCCAATTTTGTGAGTCGGTCTAAAGCTTTTGAGACTTGGGCCAAAACATCGCCATACATAAAAATACCTATACTTAGCCTTATTTTACCCTTATATAATTCAAGACATTCCCAAATACTCTCTTAAATACTTAGACAATATTTCATCTCCAAATTTCAAGTCCAAAACCTCATCCGGATCATAAGGTTCTCATTCAAGCTTTAAATCTTCATCTCCAATCTTCTTCAAGGATTCTCCAAAGTCAAGGTATGTGGGATTCTTTCATAGGTTTCTTTATCCCATGATACCCAAGTTTTCTTTAAATTAAAATTGCATGATTTAAAGTTGATTTACTCATGGGTATTATCTATTATGAATTTCCTTGAACACTATGTTGGTTTTTTATAAAATTGTGATTGTTTTAGAATGTTTTGTGCTATGAATCTAAGATCTATTGTGAGATTTGATGAAGGGCTTTGATGTATATCTCTTGAGGGTGTTACCAAGTATCTATTGATGGTTTTACATTAAATTTTCTAGCATGAATTCTCTCTTGAAATGCATGGTTTTACTCTTGTATTACACCCCCCCCCAAGTGTTTGATAAAATATCCAGTTGATGTATTTTGAGAAGTTGAATGGCCAGTGCATGTCTTATGAGTTGAATAACTTTATGATGATAAAGGAAATGTATGTATATGATATTATCTCTATAGTGTTAGGAATTTACCATGCCTCACTCAGGGGTTGTAGGCTCGGGTAACCTTGTTGAGTGGTTTATACTTCGATCGCTTTGCTCGGGAGGTGGCAGGCCTATGTAACCTTTTCGAGGGTTTTTTACTTGATAACCTTGTTGGGGGCTTTGTACCTCACCAACCTTATTGAGATGTTTGTACCTCATCAACCATGTTAGGAGATTTGTACCTTATCAACCGATTCAGGGGTTCGTACCTCATCGCCTCTCCAAGAGGGTGGTAGGCCTTGGATATTCACTAATAATGGTCACTACTTACACATGTATTATGTTCCATATAAGCATATTTTACTTCAAGTATCATTCATACATGTCATATCTTTATATTCTACTCATTGGCTATGCTTATGCAATTCGATTATGTTATTTATCTTTTGTTGAATTACATCCTACATAATGAGTACATTCAAATGTACTAACACATACTCTATGGCTATATGATGTCATCATGTAGGAAATGAAGCCTCACTCCAGCATCCTCCCCCATATGTCTAGTGTAATTTCTCCCAAGCTTATTTGTGAGTCCTCCATTTTGGGGATGATATTTGTGATCTCATACTATATTCTAAGACTACCTTTCTTTATGTTTATATTGACTATAAGGGTGAGCCATGTTGCTTGTCTTGGCCCCCGCTAAGTTTTATGGTTAGAGATGTTGTTGGACATGTTATATATCTATGCTATAAGCCTTGACTCTCTTATTCTTGAAATTTATATTATGAAGCTTCCCTTTTGAAACGACCCCAAAATGTGCCCGAAAATGTGGCTCAAAAGTGCCCAGAATCATAATTCTCATATATGTCAAAATTTATGCATGATATTGAAAATCTGACTTCACGTATTTGTTCAAGGATTCAAATTGAGTGAGAAGTGGGTCTAACCCCAATTTAAGAGCAACTGTAGAAAAATTTAAAAATCACAAAAATGTGATTTCTAGTGGCGATCTGCTCCCTTGGCGCATCTGTAGTGTATTTTGCACACTATTTTTCTTGTCCAGTCCAAGGCCTTTGGGTCTTGGGCCTAAGTGTTCCCATACGTGAAAATGTTAATACTTAGTCTTATTTCACCCTTATATCATTCAAGACATTCCTAATTACTCTCTCAAACACTTAGACAATATTTTATCTCCAAATTTCAAGTCTCAAAACTCATCCAGATCTTAAGGTTCTCACTCAAGCTTTAAGTATTCATCTCCAATCTTCTTCAAGAATTCTCTAAAGTCAAGGTATGTGGGTTTCTTTCATGGTTTCCCTTCACCCATGATACCCGAGCACTCTTTTACCAAAAATAGCATGATTTAAAGTTGATTTACTCATGGGTCTTATCTATTTTGAATTTCACTATACACTATGTTGGGTTTTCATGAAATTATGGTTGTTTTAGCATGGTTTGAGCTATGAATCTAAGATCTATTATGAGATCTGATGAAGGGCTTTGGTGGATATTACTTGAGGGTATTATCAAATATCTATTGATGGTTAAACATTGAAATTTCTAGCATGAATCTAATCTTGAATGTCATAGTTTTATACTAGCATTACACACCCGCCAAGTGTTAGATAAAATGTCTAGGTTATGATTTCCTAATGAAAATGAGGTGTAATGCATATCTGATGAGTCGAATGATTGTATGATGATGAAAGGAATGTATGTATATGATATTATCTCCATAGTGTTGGGAATTGACCAAGCCTCACCGTGGGGTTATAGGCTTAGGTAACCTTGTTGAGGGGTTTGTACCTCGTTCATCTCACTCGTGAGGTGGTATGCCCATGCAATTATGTTGAGGGGTTTGTACCTTGACAACCACATTGGGAAGGGGGGGTTGTACTCCATCAACTATGTTGGGGGATTTGAACCTCATCAACCATGTTGTGGGGTTTGTAACTCATCAACCTACTGAGGAGTTCGTACCGCATTCGCCTTTCCGAGGGAGTGGTACGCCTTGGATATTGGTAGGCCTTGGATATGAACTAATAATGGTCTCTTCTTACACATATATTACGTTCTGTATAAGTATGGTTTCACTTCAATCATCATTCATACATGTCATATTGCTATATGCTTACCCATTACCTATGTTATGCATTTTGCTTATAGTGCTTGTCACTTGTTGCATTGCATCCTACATACTTAGTACATTCAAATGTACTAACACATGCTCTATGCATACATGATATCACCATGTAGGAACCGAAGCCCCACTTGATCATCATCCTCTGCGTGGCTAGTATGACTTCTCTCAAGCCCTTTGGTAAGTCCTCAATTTTGGGGATGTTATTTATGATCTCATATTATGTCCTAAGGCTATCTTTCTTTTTTGTATGTGTTGACTATAAGGGTGAGCCCGATGGCATGTCTTGGCCCCCGCTAAGTATCTAAATGTTAGCTGTGTTGTTGGACATGTTTTATATTATGCTATGATCTTTGACTCTCCCTTAACTCTTGATGTTAATGATATGGAATTTGTCACTTAGCCCCGTTGTCCACATTTACTATCTCTTATTGTATTTTATTACTTCTACGACTAAGGATGTGAAGTGATATATTAAGAGGCTTACTTAGGGCCCTTTCAAATTCCCCATGTGCAGTGTCACATCTAGGCCCTAGGCTTGGGTCATGACAAACTTGGTATGAGAGCACCAGGTTTCTAGGTCCTCGGCGTCCAACACATTGCGTCGATTAGAGTCTTATTCATGGTTGTGTTGTACCCCACAACTATGAGTTAGAGGGTATGAGGCATTTAGGAAATGTTTCCCTTCTTCTTACTCTATGTCGTGCTACAGAGGTTTAGGTAAGGTTTTCCTCCTAACGATTGCCCTTTGCTATGCTAGATCATGCCTAACACAAGAGGAAGAAGAGTTGGCACAACTGAGTAACAATTGGGTCATGGTGAGCTTTGGGATGCTCTCACATTGTTGCACAAGTTGTGGCTAACCAAGAGGCTGAAGCCCCTCTTGCTCCTACACTGGCATCTCAGGTGAGAGATTTCATGAGTTTGAATCCCTCGAAGTTCTATTGGTCAAAGGTAAATAAGGACTCTCAAGAATTTATTGATGAGGTTTACAAGATTTTGGCTGTCATGGGTATGACGTTGGAGGATAAGGCAGAGTTGGAGGCCTACCAACTCAAAGGAGTAGCACAAATATCGTACAATCAATGGAAAGAGGAGAAGGGGGTCAATCATGTGGTACTTTTGGAGGAGTTCAAGGTGGCTTTTCTTAATCGGTTCTTCCCTCTTAATCTTAGGGAAGAAAATTAGTAAAATTTAGGTCTATGAGTGTTAAAGAGTATGCCCTCAAGTTCAACCAACTTTAAAAATATGCTCCAAAATTGGTGTCTGACTCAAGGTCTAGGATAAATAAATTTATGATGGATGTTTTTGATTTGGTGAGTGTAGAGTGCCAGTCGACTATGTCGATTAGTGACATGGATTTTTCCTATTGGTTGACCTATAACAAAAAAATGGAGGAGGAGAAGTTGAGGAAGAGAAGGGGTCATGAGGCCAAGAAGGCCCATTTTGAAGGAAAGTTCCATAGTTGATAGGTTTGCTAGTTCCATCAAGCCGAAGGATCTTCTCCTGCATTTCATAAGAGGGTTGGCAATGATTTTCCAAGGGCCTAAGGAGTTGGGGGTATGGTTCCTAATGGTGGGTGCCTAAAGTGTTATAAGGGTCATAGTGGCCCATTCTTGAGGGATACTAATGCGTGTTATGGTTGTGGGGAAGTTAGGCATAAGGTATCGAATTGCCCTCAAAATCGCAATAAGATTAAGGAGGTTTCATCCATAGGGTGCAAATGTAGTTCCTTTGGGAAAAGGTGGTCAACAAGGTGGTGCCCCAAGAAACAATCAGTTTTATGCTTTGCATAGAGGCAAGGGGTTGATTAGGTGTCCGACATTATTATCGATATGATAAAAGTCTTTGATTTTGATGTGTATGCATTGATTGATCTGAGTTCCACTCTTTCTTTTGTTACCCCTTTTATTGCCAAAAAGTTTCATGTTGAGCCCAAATTATTGTGTGAGTCATATGAGGCATCTACTCCTATTGGTGTGTCTATTGTTGCTAGAAATGTCTATGAAAATTATCTCATTTGTATCTTACATAAAATATTGCCTTGTGATCTTGTTGAGTTGCACATGGTTGATTTTGATATCATTCTTCGGATGGATTGGTAGCATGCATACTATGCCTCTATTGTTTGTAGAACCCGTAGGGTCAAATTTCAATTTCCTAATGAACTCATCCTTGAGTGGGAAAGTCAGGATATGGTAGTCAAGAGTAGATTCATTTCTTGCATTAAAGCCCGTAAGTTGATCTCTAAGGGGTATCTTTGTCATCTTGTGAGGATTAGGGATGTAGAGTCTAAAGTCCTTCCCATAGAGTCAGTTCCGATTGTAAATGAGTTTCTTGATGTATTTCCAAATAACCTCCCTAGTGTCCCTCCTAAAAGAGAGATAGATTTGGCATAGATCTCCTTACTAACACTCAACCTACCTCTATTTCCCCTTACCTTATGGCCCTAGTGGAGTTGAAGGAGTTAAAGGAGCAATTAAAAGATTTGTTGGAGAAGTGATATATTTGACCTAGCCAATCACTTTGGGGTGCACCAGTAGTGTTTTTAAAGAAGAATGATGGGTCACTTAGAATGTGCACTAACTATCGGCAACTCAATAGGTTCACTATTAAGAATACGTATGCTCTTCCAAGAATTGATGATTTCTTTGACCAGTTGCAAGGGACAAGCCATTTCTCTAAGATTGATCTTTGGTCCGGGTATCATCAAGTCAAGGTGAGGGAGTGTGTTATTCCTAAGAGGTTCTTCCAGACTAGGTATGGGCTTTTTGAGTTTGTTGTATGTCCTTTGGGTTAACCAATGCACCGGCTATCTTCATGGATCTTATGAATAGGGTCTTCATACCCTAGCTTGATTCATTTGTTGTGGTCTTTATTGATGATATCTTGATCTACTCACATAGTGAGGAGGAGCATATGGGTAATTTGAGGGTAGTGTTGCAAATATTAAGGGAAGAGAAATTGTATGCTAAATATGAGAAGTGTGAATTTTGGTTAAAATAAGTTGTCTTTGTAGGTCATGTGGTGTCGGGGGATAGTATTAAGGTGGATCCTAAAATGATGGATGTGATTCGAAACCAGCCTAGACCATTGACCCCGTCGGCTATTAGGAGCTTCTTAGGCTTAGCAGGTTACAATTGAAGATTTGTGAATAGGTTCTCTTCTATTGCTTCTCCCATGATAAAATTGACCCCAAAGAAGTTTGTGTTTGTGTGGACCGATAAATGTGAAAATAACTTCTAAACCTTGAAGGATAAGCTTGTGTCCACTCCTATATTTTCTTTACTAGAAGGGCTAAAAGGGTTTATGGTGTATTATGATGCTTTTAGAGTTGGTTTGGGTTGTGTTCTAATGCAAAATGGTAAAGTCATAGCCTATTCTTCTAGGCAAGTCAAAGTGCATGAAAAGAACTATTCTAGCCATGATCTTGAGTTAGCCACCGTGGTATTTGCTTTGAAAATTTGGTATCACTATTTGTATAGGGTGCAGGTTGATATGTTCACCGATCATAAGAACCTCCAATATTTCTTGACCAAGAAAGATCTCAACTTAAGGCAAAAAAGGTGGTTAGAACTTCTTAAGAATTATGATATGAGTGTACATTATCATCCTGGTAAGGCTAATATAGTGGCGGTTGCTTTGAGTAGGGTGTCAATGAGTAGCCTAACTCATGTTGATAATGGTGGCACAGAGGTGGCTAAGGAGGTCCATCAGTTGGCTAGATTGGGAGTTAGGTTGGGAGAGTTTGATAATGTTGTTATTGTTGTTGATGATGGTTCTAAATCTTTATTAGTTGAAAAGGTGAAAGCTATACAAGATCTTGAACCCTTCTTCTTAGAATTGAAGGCCTTGGTGAAAGGGGGCAAGATGTAGGTTTTATCCCAAAGGGGAGATGATGCCCTTAGGTACCATGGTAGGTTGTGTGTGCTTTGTGTTGATAGCTTGAAGGAAAAGATTATTGATAAGGATTATGGTTCTACTTACTCTATTCACCCTGGGTCTACAAAGATGTATAGGGATTTGAGAGAGGTGTATTGGTGGTGAGGCATGAAGATGGTCATTGCAAAATTCATATCGATTGCCATGTCCGAGTGGCCTAATCTAAGACATAGAGATTCCTACTTGGTACTGGGAAGAGATTAATATGGATTTTTTGGTTGGGTTGCTCATGACTAGAAAGGGTTTCGATTCCATATGGGTTGTGGTTGATAGGATGATGAAATTGGTTCACATTTTATCAGTTAAGACTACATATGGAGCTGAAGATTATGCTAGATTGTACATTCATGACTTGGTGAGGTCGCGTAGGGTTCCTTTGTCTATCATATCGGATTGTGGTGCACAGTACACTTCACACTTTTTGAGGTCCTTCCAAAGAGGTCTTAGAATCAAGGTAATGCTTAGTACAACCTTTCATGCTTAAACGGATGACCAAGCCAAAAGAATTATCCAAACACTTGAAAACATGCTTAGGGCTTGTGTATGGGAGCTTAAGGGTAGTTGGGATGATCATCTTCCATTAATTGAGTTTGCATATAACAATATCTATTATTCTAGTATTGGTATGGCTCCTTTGGAGGCTCTTTATAGTAGACATTGTAGATCACCGGTTGGGTGGTTTGACGTTGGAGAGGTAGGTTTGTTGGGTCGGAATCTAGTTATTTATGCTATAGAGAAGGTAAGAATGATTAGAGAATGATTGAAAATATCCAAAAGATGCCAAAAGTCTTATGCCAATGTGAAAAAGAAGGAGATCGAGTTTAGGGTTGGTGATTAGGTCTACTTGAAGGTGTCACCCATGAAGGGTTGTGGTCCATTTTAGTAAGAAGGGCATGTTAACCCCTAGATATATGGGTCCTAATAGGGTGATAATAAGATTGGTAAGGTGGCCTACGAGTTGGATTTTCCTAGAGAAATGGAATTGGTACGTCCGGTCTCTGATGTGTTTATATTGAGGAAGTGTATGGGTGATCCTGATGCTATTATGCTTCTTGATGTTGTGGGGATAGTTGAAGGCATATTAACATATAAAGAAGTTCCAGTAGAGATCTTAGATAGACAAGTCAAGAGGTTAAGGAACAAGGATGTTGCTTCTATTAAGGTTCTTTCGAGAAATCAACATGTCAAAAGTGCTATATGGGAGGTCAAAGCAGACATGCAAAAATGATATCCTTATCATTTCAATTATACTCAATCCTAAGGTACTAATTCTAATCTTCTATGTGATTTCATGTCTCATGTTCCAACCCCTAAGTCATTTGCATGCATTCATGTTTATATTGTCAAGTTTGTGATGATTTTACACTTATGTTGAGATTTTTAAAATGATGTTTTGAGTGTGTTGATGCATTCTTGCTAGGCTTGATCTCTTTATGAATACTCTTCTCATGTATGTCTGTTTTACATTCAGGACGAATGTTCCTAAGGGGGAGATATTGAAATGACCCTAAAAGTGCGTCAAAAGTATTTGAATTCTTAATTCCCATATATCTAAAAATACAGGTAAGATATCAAAAATTCCACTTCATATTATTGTTTAGGGGGTCAAATTGAGTAGGTACTTGTCTCACCCTGATTTAAGAGTAACCGTAGCAAAATTTGAAAATCACAAAAATGTGATTTGCAATAACGATCCCCGCAACTAGCGTAACATGCCAAGGGTGCGACGTATGTATTTTGTGTAATATTTTTATTGTCTAGTCCAAGGCCTTGAAGTCTTGGGCTTAAGTATTCCTACACGTGAAAAATGCCAATACTTAGTCTTATTTCACCCTCATATCATTTAGGACATTCCCAAATACTCTCTCAAACATTTAGACAATATTTTTATCTCCAAATTATATGTCCCAAAACTCATCAGGATCTTAAGGTTATCAATCAAGCTTCAAGTCTCAATCTCCAATCTTCTTCAAGGATTCTCCAAAGTCAAGGTATATGGATTTTTGTCATAGGTTCCTTTCACCCATGATACCCTAGCTCTCTTTTACCTAAAATAACATGATTTAAAGTTGATTTTCTCATGGGTCTTATCTATTATGAATTTCATTGCACACTATGATGGGGTTTCATGAAATTATGACTGTTTTAGCATGTTTTGAGCTATGAATCTAAGATCTATTATGAGATTTGATGAAGCACTTAGATGTATATTGCTTGAGCATATTAACAAGTATCTGTTGATGGTTTTACATTGAATTTTCTAGCATGAAGCCACTCTTGAATTGCATGGTTTTACACTAGCACTCACACTTGCCAAGATTTGATTAAATGTCCGAGTTATGATTTCTTGAGGAAAAGGAGGTCTAATGCATGTTGTATGAGTTGAATGACTATATGATGATGAAAGAAATGTATGTATATGATATTATCTCTATATTACTGGGAGTTGACCAAGCCTCACTTGGGGGGTTGTAGACCCGGGTAACCTTGTTGAGGGGTTTGTACCTTGATTGCCTCGCTTAGGAGGTGGTAGGCCCATGTAACCATATCGAGGGATTTGTACATTGATAACCACTTTGGGGGTTTATACTCCCTCAACCATGCTAGGGGTTTTGTACCTCGTCAACCATGTTGGGGGGTTTGTACCTCATCAACTACTGAGAGGTTCACACCTCATTCGCCTCTCCAAGGGGATGGTAGGCCTTGGGTATGCACTAATAATGGTCTTTCCTTACACATGTATTACGTTCTAGATAAGCATGGTTTTACTTCAAGCATCATTCATACATGCCATATTGCTATATGCTTACTTATTGCCTATGTTATGCATTTTGTTTATGGTGCTTATCACTTGATGCATTGCATCCTACATACTTAGTACATTTAAACGTACTAATGCATACTCTATGCCTACATGATGTCACCATGTAGAAACCGAAGCCCCACTTGGTCATCCTCCTCTGCATGGCTAGTACGACTTCTCTCAAGATCTTTGCTGAGTCCTCCATTTTGAGGACAATATTTATGATCTCATACTATGTTCTAATGCTATCTTTGTTTTATATATGTGTTGACTATGAGGGTGAGCCCGGTAGCTTGTCTTGGCCCCCGCTAAGTAGCTAAGTTTCAAAGGTGTTGTTGGACATGTTTTGTATTATGCTACGAGCTTCAACTATCTCTTGACTCTTGATGTCTATGATATGGAAGTTGTCCCTTAGCCCCATTATCCCTATTTACTATCTTTTATTATATTTCATTGCTTCCACAATCAAGAATGTGTAATGATATGTTAAGAGGCTTGCTTGGGGTCCCTTCGAGTTCCCCATATGTTGTGTCACGTCTAGGCCCTAGTCTTGGGTCATGATTCCTTAAGCCCCTTTTGGCCTTACTTTTAATCTATTATGTCATTTACCTGCTTCCGCAACCAATGATGAGTAATGATAAGTTAAGAGGCTTGCTTGGGGTCCGTTCGGGTTCCCCATGCGCCGTGTCATGTCTAGGCCCTAGGCTTGGGTCGTGACACAAACCTTCCCATGCATACACATCAAGGTCAAAAGAAACTTCTTTATACTATAGCAACATCGGGCGCCTCACATACCTTTTTCCTCCTTTGAAGCGCATAGAATGGATTATGTCGGGGAGCACCCCCTTGGCCACCTTGGGCCTCTTGATTAACATGGCCATGTTGTTCTTGAAATCGACCACACTTACACATTCTTCAAGCATATGGACAATCAACTATCTTGTGACCTACTTCACTTCAACCATAGCAAGCATTGATCTTTCTCAAGCATGGGCCACTATGGTTCTTCCCACACTTTGGACACTTAGGATTAGTTCTCCAATTATTGTCATCTTGCCACTTTGAGTTAGACACCCTATCAATATCCAACCTCTTGTTTGGAGCATCGTTGGACTCTTGTTCTTTGAAATCGCCATCAAATTGAGCCCTCTTGACCCCCTCACTTCTCCTCTTCCTATGTTCTCCCCCTCAAGTTGATCGACATAAGTCATGAGGCGGGACAAATTCGTATCACTTATCAATATAGCAGTTAGACACTCCTCATTCACCAAATCGAATACACCCATCACAAACTTATTCATTCTAGACCTCAGATCAGCAACCAATTGTGGAGCATACTTAGCGAGCTTGTTGAACTCTATGGCATACTCCCTCACACTCATGGATCCTTGCTTTAGATTCATAAATTCCATCATTTTTGCCTCTCTTATCTCAAGAGGGAAGAATCGATTAAGGAAAGAAACTTTAAATTCCTCCCAAGGATTAGCATCACAATTTTCCTTCTTTATCTTCCATTGCACAAACCAAATTTGAGCCACAACTGAGTTGGTAGGCCGCCAAATCTGCATTTTTGTCCGCAGTCACCCCTATGATAGTGAACATTTTGTACACCTCATCAATGAAATCTTAGGAATACTAATATACCTTAGAACCATGGAACTCCGATGGATCATTCTAGTGAAGTCCCTTACCCTTGAGGCCGGGGTGAGAGCATGAGCATCTTAGACACCTCAGTGGATTTGACTAGCCATGGCATAGGCCAACATGGTGATAGAATTCTGGAACTCAATCTCAGTAGCCCCTCCCTCTTGAGGAGCTTTAGGAGCGAGATAGGTTAGTTGTCCCATCGATACATGACCCCTCCTTGGTTTTACTCTTTGTAGCGACATAGTCAATCAACTAGAAGAGCAAAGAACAATCATTAGGAGGAGAAGACCTTACCTTAAAACTAAGGCATGATATAGACCATGAAGAAGTGAAACATTTCCTAAAATGCCTCATAGCCTCTTACTTATAGTAATGACGCGCTTCACAACCATGAATAAGATTCTGATCGATGTGGTGTCTTAGAATTTGAGGACCATTAACAACTTAGTTATTTGATACCAAGTTTTTCATGACTTAAACTAGGGCCTAAATGTGACACAGCGAATGGGGAACCCGAAGGAAACCCAATCAAGCCTCCATGCATATCATCGCACATCCTTGGTAGAAAAAACAATTTAAGCAACAAAATCAAGAGAATAAAACAAGGTAAGGGGATAAGGGAACCATTTCATATCATAAAACATAAGATTCCAAGAAGAGTAAAGTTTATGGCATCATTACATAGCTTATCTAACAATACCTCTAGACATAGAACTTAGCAGGGGGCCAAGACAAGCAACCAGGCTCACCCTCATAATCATAAGAATTCAATAAAAGAAAAGAGTCTTTATATAGCATGAAATCAATAGTTGTTGTCCTCGAAGTTGAGACTCACCAAATGTTACTTCAAGAGATAGTATTAGCCATGTGGAGAAGGTGGACGGTCAAACGGAGCTCCGGTTCCTACATGGTAATATGATGTAGGCATAGAGTATGCGTTAGTATGTTTTAATATACTAAGTATGTAGGATGCAATGCTACAAGATATAGACAACATAATCAAAATACATAATCAGGCAATGATTGAGCATAGAGCAATATGGCATGTATGAATGATATTTAAAGTAAACATACTTATATAGAAAATATCACATGTGTAGCTGGAGACCATCATTATAGAGTCTAAGGCCTGGAAAGGTGATTGAGGTACCAACCCCTAATTTGGTTGATGGTTGGCACACCCTACATTCAATGGTGATTGAGGCTTGACACCTCCTCAACAAGGCAACCAAAGCTTGGCACCCCCTTAATAACATGATTGAGGCTTGACACCCCCTCAACAAATCGATCGAGGTTTGCCACCCCTCTACAAGGTGAATAAGGCTTGACACATTCTTAACAAGGCCATTGAAGGCTTGACACCCCCTTGTCGAGGTGATTGAGACATGGCACCCACTCAACAAGATGGTTGAGGCATGGCACCCCCTCAACAAGGTGATCAACTTGCAACATTATAGTCACTTATCATGTATTCCACACATATATACATTACTTCCATCATCATAAAGCCACTTGACTCATAAGCCATGATGTAATAGACCTTTAATAAATCAAGAATCCCTAAATTAGACATTTATTAAACACTTGGTGTGTGTAATACTAGTGTAAAATTGTGCAATTAAAGAGTGAAATCATGCAAGAAGTATTGAAGTAAAACATCCCATAAATACTTGGTAATACCATCATATAGTATACATCAAAACCCTTCATCAAATCTGAAGATAGATCAAAGATTCATAGCTCAAAAAAAATGCTTAAATAGTCACACATTTACAAAACCCCAACATAGTTCATATTCAAATTCATAATAGAAGATCCATAAGTAATATCAACTTAGAAACATGTAATTTAGGTAAAAAGAAAACTTGGGTACCATGGATGAAAGGACCCAATGGTTGAAACCCACATACCTCAACTTAAAAGTATTCCTTGATAAAGATTGGAAAGGGAGAGCTAAAGCTTGAGTGAAATCCTTAAGCTCTGAAATGAGTTTTGGCACTTGAATTTTGGGTGAAATATTTGACTAAGTGGTAGAGAAAGTTTTGGAGAATGTCTTGAATGATATAAGGTTCAAAAATGATTATGTATTGGTGTTTTACCATATGGGGAGGCTTAGGCCGAAGACCCAAAGTTCTTGAACTAAAAAAAGAAAACTAGCCAAAAATTACATCTCTCCGCGCCCCTGGCGCACTTGGTCACTGGAATTTTGCCAATGTGAAATTTTAAATTTTGCTACAATTATTTTAAAATCGTGGTTAGACCCATTTCAAACTTAACTTTTCCCCCTAAATAAGAATATGATGTCGGATATTTGATATCACGCATGAATTTTGAGATATATGGAAATTACGATTTCAAGCATTTTCGAGGCATATTTTCGGGCACTTTTTGGGGTCATTTCACTCCTTTACACTGATCAAACTAGAGTCAAGCTATTCCTATGAGCTAGTAGGCAGCAACTAACTCTACTCTCTCTGCATCACCTATATGCATAACCTGAAATACATTCTGGAGTTTATCAATGATGTTCTCAAGATCCTCTATCACATTAGACCCTGTGAACACAGGTGGGTTCATCGTCAGAAATTCATGAACCATGGGGTATTTGAACCATCATTTCTGCATACTCCCTGTTAACCTCCTTGTGTAGTGACTAGTTGTGTCAAAGTCTAGATGGCTTGGTGGAGCTCACGATTAGAGATATCTGCTTGCGGTGACTGCTCAATAGACATAGCTAAACCTGTAGTTCCATCAGGGATCGGTGGATTAGGTTGGTTTGCATTTTGCTTAGTTAGGTGTCCTCTACCCTTGGTTAGTCTCACGGCTTTACGTGGAGGCATGATATGAAAACAAATCTTGAATGCATGAATTAGAATAGAGTTAACGTAGGTAAAACGTGAAGTGACATTTCCTAATGCCCTATAGCCTTCAAATTATAGATGTGGCACTTTGCACAAATAATATAGACTCTACAAGACATGGTTTAATCGACACCTTAGGACACTTGAAATCTATGCTTTAATACCAAGTTCGTCACTCCCCAAGTTTACAACCTGGACACTATCGGCACGCAGAGCCATTTTTGCTCCAAAGCAAACCACTTGGCCTGACTACTTTACTCAACGAAAGACTTAAATGATAAATTAAATGTCTTAAATATCATACGCTTAAGATATTGTGGAAATATGTCATCAATAATTGAAAATAAGATCTGAAACTTCTCACATATAGTCTATGGAACCTCTAATTGGAATAATCTAAAGAAACTACCATGACAGGCCCATGGTAACCACAATTGAAAATAAATACTAAAATATAAATAATGACTCTAAAGCCTCAGACTAGTAAGAGGCCTCACCAATGGATGAATGAAACTAACAGACAAATATCGATATTAAAATAAAAAATAAAAATAAAGAACAAAATATTAAAATAAAAAATTTATAAAACTAGTAATTGTGTTTAAATGCTACATTAAAAAAATTGAAAGGTTAAAATAGAACAAAGACAAGATAAAATGTAAAAATAAAAAATAAAGTCAAGTTAGAGGGGTTGTGTATGTATTTTTAATTGCCTTTTATGCCATGTCTTGGCGTGTCAAGTATACTCTCTCCCCTTTTGTTGATTTCTTGGATAGAAGTGTCAAAATAATATATAAAAAATAGAGTTGAAGGTTAAAATGGAACAAGATTGAGTTGGAGTGTTAAAATGACATTTGAGGTCAAGTTTAAGGGGCTACATATGTGTTTGGCCTTTTATATTTTGGTTTTGGTACATTACATGTAATTTATTAAATGTCTTTTTGTTTTCTATCCAGGGACATCACATGTAATTTGTGTCTTCGCAAGTTAAAATGTTATGATATGGGATATTTTTGAAAAATATTTCACACACTCAGCATGTTCTATGATATTATTTTGATAATGTTTATGTTTGATTAGATTTTATGGATTTTTCATAGTAAAATTGACTATCTTGGAATTTGCAAAATAATAACGTTAATATTAACTTATTTTTTTAGATACTTCATTATTACGTTGACTATCTCAGGATTCACAAAATATTAATTTTTACTTTGGATTATTTCAAAACTTCTTATATATATATATATATCGAAATATAGATTTGTAACTAATGTTTCATTTTGCTCAACTAATATACATATATATATAAATTAGTTGAGCAAAATGAAATATTATTTACAAATCTATATTTCGTGAGCCTTAGTTATCTATTATAACTATTCATTCATACCTCATGGATAATATTTAATAATAAAATAAATCTCAAGACTAGGCATCCACGTGCAACACATGTGTGGTAAGCCTAGTATACATATGTGTATATATATATATATATATATATATATATACGCGAATTATAAACAAGAAAAAAGAATAGATATTCCTTCCTTTATCCTATCTTTCCTTCTTACAGAATCAAGATAAATTAAAGATGCTAATAGATCCTGCTAAGACTCCAGCATTTTTCAAGATTTTACTCTCTGCAGAAACCTTCACGAATAAAAATGGTGAGTTTGTCAAAATTTTTAGTTCTTTCTTTT
>JAOTQJ010156995.1:0-29396 GCA_025642045.1 Solanum sejunctum | reverse complement strand
AAATTAGCGCTAGTTTGACCAAACCATGTCATGTTTCATTTCCATTATACTAGTATTGTAAGGTGTGGGGTGTTACAAAGATCAAAGCCTTTTATTGTACCCTGACTCATCTTTTCCTTAAGCTGTCATAGAACAGGATCCTCGAACTATTTTTCTTTCACCTCTATTACCAATGAAGACTCTGTGACATTATGTACAATAACCCCTTCCTTTGGAGCCTCGAGAAGGCAAAATCTTAAAGTATCTAGCTGACATAGATCCTTAACCATTCCTTGATTTATCACAGTTGGATCATCAGCATTCATGATTACCTTATGACTTTGAGCATCAGCTACCACCTTTGCCTTCACTGGATTGTATAGTATATCAATATCGTAATCCTTTGTTAGCTCTAGAAATCTCCACTGTCTTAAGTTCAGGTCTTTCTGCTTAAATATATACTGTAGACTCTTATGATCAGTATATATGTCAACATGGACCCCATACAAATAGTGGTGCCATATTTTCAAAGCAAATACCACTGCTGCTAGCTCGAGATCATGAGTTGGATAGTTTTTTATCATGTGGTCATAGTTACCTAGATGCATAAGCAATTACCCTACCATTCTGTATCAGCTTTGGTAGAGGTGCAGAAATGGAAGAAAAACCTTCAATAAATCTCCTATAATAGCCTGCCAAGCCTAAGAAGCTCCAAACTTCCGTGGGTGTTGTTGGTCTTGGTCAATCTTTCACAGCTTCTATCTTTTGTGAATCAACCCTTATTCCTTCATCAAATACAATATGACCCAAGAATTCCACTAACTTTAGCCAAAATTCACATTTAGAAAATTTGGCATACAACTGTCGATCACGAAGAACCTGTAGTACCTGTCGCAAGTGATCTGCATGGTCCTCTACTGACCTTGAATATACTAAAATGTCATATATAAATACTATCACAAATACATCCAAGAATGGTTTGAATACCCTGTTTATCAAATCCATAAAAACTGTTGGTGCATTCGTTAGCCCAAATGACATAACAAGAAATTCAAACTGACCATAGCGCATTCTGAAAGCTATCTTGGGTATATTTTTCCCTTCACCCTCACTTGGTGATAACCGGATCTCAAATCAATTTTTGAAAAGCATTTGGCACCCTATAACTGATCAAATAAATCATTAATCCTATGGAGGGGATATTTATTCTTAATTGTCACCTTATTCAATTGTCAATAATCGATACACATTCTCAAGATGCCATCCTTTTTGCATACAAATAACACTGGTGCACCCCCAGGGGGACATAGTAGGTCTTATAAAACCCTTATCCAGTAAATCTTTTAACTGCTCTTTTAATTTATGCAATTCTACTAGGGCCATTCTATATGGAGGGATAGAAATAGGTTGAGTGCCTAGGAGTAAGTCAATACCAAAATCTATTTCTCGTTCAGAAGGTAAGCTTGGGAGTTCTTCAGGGAATACATCGACAAATTCATTTACTACTGGAACTGACTGAAGAGTTAGTGATTCTGCCTCCATATCCCTCACTCTAACTAAGTATATATATACCCCTTGTATATCATCTTTTTGGCCTTAAAATAAGAGATAAATTTCTCCTTTGGTGCCCCAACATTGTCTTTCCATTCAAGAACTGCCTCATTTGGAAAGTGGAAGTACACTTTCTTAGTTCGGCAATCCACAGTGGTATAACAAGAAGCTAACCAATCCATACCCAATATAACATCAAATTCCAGCATTTGTAGCTCAATAAGGTTAGCCAATATGTCACGGTCACAAACAATTACTACACAGTCATAATAAACCTTTCTAGCCATAATAGATTCACCGATTGGCGGGGTCACTTCAAATGGTTTGTTCAATAATTTGGTTGTTCTCTCAAGCTTCCCAGCAACTAGTGGAATGATGTATGATAGTGTAGAACTAAGGTCAATTAATTCATATACATTATGTGAAAAGATGGACAATGTACTTGTGACCACATCAGGTGAAGCTTCCAAATTTTGTCGACTCCCCAGTGCATAAGTGCGATTTTAGACCCCGCTAGAGCTAGCTGCCCCTCTAACACCTCCACCATGACCTATAGGTACCTGCTGACCCCTACCTGCTGGAGGAACTGATGACAATGATGTAATAGCTGACCCAGTAGGTTGTGTCATACCACCCATATGTCTCCTCGGGCAATCCCTCATTATATGCCCTGACCTACCACACTAATAACAAACATTTATCCCAATATGACATATACTCGGATGATTCCTCCCACACTATTTACAAGGCTGCCTAGGAGTCATTGGTTGGCCTGTCCAATAATCCATTGTCTGGGCACCTTGCCCTTCGCCTCGTTGACAAAACTGATTACTTTTTGGACCCTTGAAATTATGGTGGAGCACCGATTATAGAGTAGGAGGATGATGTCCTAGGAAGTCTACTAGAAAATTGAGGCCTAATCTCACCTTAGGGTGGTGTAAACTGCCCTATAGATCTGTCTTTTTTGGCCTGCCGCCTTTCTAATTCTTGTGTCCTTATCCTCTGCCTCTGATCCTCTAATTTTTGTGCAAAAGCTTGTATTCTTGCTATGTCCATATCTTTGTTTAAGGAAGCAATGGTGCAGTCTCTGACCAGATACATATCCAACCTATCTACATATCGGTGAACCCTGTCAACCATTGTAGCAACTATATTAGGAGCATATCTTGCTAGAGAATTAAATTAAAGGCTATACTCCCTCACACTCATATTCCCTTGGTAGAGATTCAAGAATTGGTCTGCACGGGCCTCTCGGATCTCTAATGGCAAATAATGGTCAATAAATACCTCTTTGAACTCCGCCTAGGTAGTTGGAGGTGCATCGATACCCTTACATTACTTCCAAACTTCATACCATAATATAGCTACACCTTTCAACCTATATGTCGCTAACTCGATAGCTTCTATACTACTCACATGTATAACATCTAAGGTATGCTAAATCT
The DNA here is from genome assembly GCA_025642045.1 of Solanum sejunctum. Taxonomy (NCBI): domain Eukaryota; kingdom Viridiplantae; phylum Streptophyta; class Magnoliopsida; order Solanales; family Solanaceae; genus Solanum; species Solanum sejunctum. The sequence goes on along the minus strand of JAOTQJ010156995.1, from coordinate 26,421 downwards.
GATCAATAAAGTCTTAGGGGTCTTCATTAGGATCTGACCCAATGAAGGCTAGAGGGTGCAAATTAAGAAAATCATATATCCTTGTACCAGTTGTCCTATTTGTACAACCTCTACCCATAACTAGACCTTCCTTCCTTTGACCTTGATGAATAACTATACGGGTCAATAATTGGACTGCAATTCTCAGATCCTGCATAGTAGCATTAGTAGGTGGATCTGGGGAAATTTCACTACTCTCGGGTTCATTAGGAACTTGAGGAGTTGGAGATATCTGTGACAAAGACTCCTCTCGAACCTCATCTCGTTGTCTAACCTGGCTGGTATACCAACCACCATCTATATTCCCTTCCATTTACCTTTAGTTTGCCTTGTTTCTGGCATACTTGTTGTAAAAAATAATTTAGGATTAGACATAAGGCACCTATTACACTTGACTTTATGACACGATCTAAAGAATGGAAAGAAAGTACAACTCCTAAATGCCACGTAGCCTCCTGCTTATAAATGTGGTACACAACATATCGATAAACAAGATTCTATGTAGACACGGCTTTGTAGACTCCCTAGGATGATCTGCTCTGATACCAGTTCTGTCATAACCCAAAGTCCCGTTATGGCGGACTGGCACCTGTTGCTGATAAGTCTTGGGAGAACCAACCTGTATCTATGTGCTTTCTATATGCATTATAAGAGATTCTACCTTTGACATGCCTTAAAGCAAATAAACAGTAATAACAAGTCAAAAGAAACTGTATGACTAGGCCATTGGGGCCATGATATTTAAAGTACGAGACATGACTACACTTTACTTTACATAGTCTACAAAGCCTCTAAATAAATAAAGACGTCTGATAAGGGTCGGGATAGGCCCCGCCTCAACAAACTGTGCAATAAAAGCACGTAAGCTCTAGACATATACAAAGCCCCGAAGCAACCTGGAGCTTAGTAATAGTCGATGAATGTCCTATACTTCTACTGGGAGATCTAATAGCACCTGTACCTGCAGCATGAAATGCAAGTCCCCCATAAGGGACGTTAGTATGAGATAATGTACTGAGTATGTAAGGCTGGATATACTATATATAAAGTAACAACTCAAATGAAACCATGCACCAGTGTAAGATTTGGGACCATTTGGTCATACTGTGGAATCATGTACTTTATGTTCTTTGTATTACTTTACCTTCATTGTATAATCTGTGCACATCTATAAAACAAATAACCAAATGATCTGTGGTGAAACTGTATCGAGTTTGTCCCTGGCTAGGTTATACTCAACTCTTTGGGCCACCCCTCATTCATAGGATCATCCCTGGCTAAGTGCTATCTCACCCCTCAGGCTACCACCTACCAAAAACTGTATACTTTATCTTTCAATTACCTTTGAGATGATTCTTTTGGTGGCCATAATATTGGAGTTGTAGGACTGTATATGTAACATGTGACATGTGGATAATCACACAAGATAACATGACAATGAAAATAGTACATTACACAAATGATGAAATGCATATGAAATGGACAACTCGTGAACTTTACTCAGTAACAAGAACTCATGTAACTTGGTATCCAAACATGTATGCAGCTTTGAAAGGGACTATGTATGAACATGTAAAAGAGTGGAGACATGGTTAATAGTTGTGTCGGAGTTGGTGAATGCATTTATGTACCAAGGAGAGATCTATGTTTCATGCCAAGTGATACAAAATCATGTAACCTTACATACCTCGTCGTCGCACCTTGTTACTATCTCAATATAACCTTCCCTTCCTACAAATACTTATCTATAACATAGTAGGTGATAAAACTAGCATTAATATCCAAAAGATACACCTTGGCATCCCAATCACATAAGAAAATAATACACGGGCAGCAAGTGGGTGATTATAAACCCGAGCGTATTCCTTTAACCTTTCCACCCCTAATCGTATTTTCTAATACACATTATCATATACACATTATGTACAGCCTATTTTAATGCCATAAAAGTCTTACAACAGGCCACAAAGCACAATACATCACAATTTGACACAATCTAAAAATGGACAGCATAACGTTACCTTCCTTTGCTATATTTCGACGTCGACAACTCGAAACTTATTTCAACTTTAACCAAACTGTTCCAGCAACATCTACACATATAAACAAACCTAAAACAGTCTTGTAACAGTAAATAAGATGTCATGAAGAATGTGATCTAATAGCTTTATATACAATAGCCCGCAAGTTCCAATCAACATGACACTTAAGATAATTCGATAAAATGCTCTTGTTAAATGAAACTAAAATCAGGGAAGCAACCTTAGGATAATGTTTATAACTCAAACCATGTTAATAACACCAAGTTATATTCATAATATAACTCACAAATCATAGAGAAATCAACAAAATAAAAGGAAAAGGTGCAGAAACTTTCAGCATAGAATCTGTCCAGATTTTCCAGCACCAACATACTAGCATATACTTCTTGCTTTTAATAAGAAAACCATACTAGACACATGTGTAAACTTATTTACCACTTACTTCAAGGTTTAGGCCTTATCCAAGAACCCTATAAGTCCCTTTTATCTGCTTACAAAGTGAAGAAAATTTGAAAGAACTTTGAAGACAAATCTGTCTTTTTTTGTGAGTTCAAGTTGAGATTGAATTGTGGAGCTGCTTTGGAGCTCTTTATGAAGATGTCTTTGGTAGAAATTACCTTTAAGTTTTGACCATCTTATACCAAACATTATCAAGTTGCTTATGCACCATCTTGTCCCTCAAACTTAGGCCTAAATGGGTCTCCAAGTTGATAGGCTTGGCTGCCTATTTTCAGCTTTCACTTACTTAGTTTTAGGCCCAACTTGCTAAGTGTGTTGTGATGTCTTTGGTCCCTTTTTATCATACTTCTTAGGCTGATCATATCTACCATTTATGATACTAAAATGTGGGCTAAAAGTTACACCCTTAATACGGACTTTATTCATAATCGAACTTGGACAAATTCGACGTCGAGCCTCGTCTCCGTTTAGATAGCAAATTTAAGCTAAGCAAGTAGGTGAATCACCTGCTAGCTTACTAAGTCCTACAAGAACCTCAATTCTCTTTATTCATTTAAGGCCGTAATCTACTTAATTTGACACAAAACATATATACACTTGACCCTCTTAAGAGTTAGACACACATATAGCCCATTAACACGAGATTCAAGCACTTTTAGAATTTAGTGCCAATTTGTCCAAGCCATGTCATGTTTCATTTGAATTGTACTAGTAGTGCAAGGTGTAGGGTGTTACAGAAATGATACGACTTAGTTATCCGATTGCTGATAACCCAAATGGTGTCAAATTGTCTTTGGGTTCGATGCAAACCAACCATAAAGTCCATGTTCACGTCTTCCTACTTCTAAGTAGGAATCTCAATGACTTGAGCTAACCCACCAGGCCTTTGTGCTCAACCTTCACTTGTTGCCAATTTGGGCATTCAGATACAAACTTGGATATGTCCTTCTTCATACCATGCCACTAATACACTTCCCTATCCCGAATGAATAAAATAACGAGAGTCGTAAGCTTCAATCATGATCACCTTCCTAAGACAATCAATATCCAGAACATAGAGTTGATATTGATACCGATGCACACCATCACCCCCTTGGGGGAACACCTTAATCTTCTTCTCGACAACCAATTTCTTCACTTCAACCAATGATGGGTCTAGCTCTTGCTTAGCCTTTACATCAACAACCACTGAAGATTCAGTCCCATTTTGAACATGAATACCACCATCATTAGAATCGGCCAACCTAATACCCAATATAGCCACGGTGAACATCCCTTGCCATCTCTTATTTCTCTCCTCAACATGAGCTACACTTCCTATAAAAAGCCTACTAAGAGCATCAGAAACCATATTCGCTTTGCCAGGATGATAGTGAACACTCATGTCATAGTCCTTTAGGAGTTCCAACCATCTTCTTTGCCTCAAGTTAAGATCCTTTTGAGTGAACACATATTGCAAACTCTTGGGATAAGTGAAAACATCAACATGCATGCTATGTAAATAGAGTCTCCAAATCTTCAAGGCAAATATCACTGTCGCTAACTCAAGATCTTGAGCAGGGTAATTATATTCATGCACCTTCAATTACCTTGATACATGACCTATCACCTTATCATGTTTCTTAAGTATGTAACCTAACCCAATCCGAGAAGCATCATAATATACCACCAATCCATTTCGTAAGGTCAAAACAATAGCCTTTATAAGTTGATCCTCCAAAGTTTGAAAACTCTTCTCGCATTCATCCAACCACACAAACTTAACCTTAATTTGGGTGAGCATAGCCAATGGAGATGTAATAGATAAGAACCCTTCAACGAACGTCTTATAATAGCCTACCAAAACTAGAAAACTTCAAATGTCTGAAGGGGTCAGTGGTCTAGGCCAATTCGTCATGGCCTCGATCTTCTTCGGGTCAACTTTAGTGCCATCATCGGACACCACATAGATGAGTAAAGACACCTCACCCAATTAAAATATACATTTGCTAAACTTGACATACAACTTCTTCTTTCACAAGGTTTGAAGCACCAACCCCTCAAATGATCCATCTGCTCCCGCGCACTCTAGGAATAAATGAGAATTCCATCAATGAAGACAACCACAAAACTATCAAAGAATGGCTTGAACATTAGATTCATGAGATCCATGAACCCTGCCGGAGCATTAGTTAAACTGAATGACATCACTACAAATTCATCGGGCCCATACCTAGTCCAAAAATCCATCTTGGGAATATTACACTCTAACTTTCAACTGATGATACTCGAAACGAAGGTCAATCTTTGAGAAATGATTAGCCCCTGAAGTTGGTCGAACAAGTCATCGATTCTAGGCAACGGATACTTATTCTTGATGGTCACACTATTGAATAACCTATAATAAATGAACATCTAAGTAGATCCATCTTTCTTTCTTACAAATAGGACCATAGCACCCCACAGAGACATACTTGGTCTAATGAAGCCTTTCTCCAACAAATCTTTCAACTGATCCTTCAACTCCTCAATTCAGCTAGTGCCATATGATAAGGAGGAATAGAGATAGGTTGAGTATCCGAAAGAAGGTCAATGCCAAAGTCTACTTCCTTTTCGGGAGGAATATAGGGCAAGTCTTTGGGGAACACATCCAGAAACTCATTTACCACCATAAACATATCAAGATTAGGTGGTTTAGACTCCACATCCTTGACCCTCACAATATGATAAACACACCCCTTGGAGATCATTTTTTGGTCCTTAAGGTAGGAAATAAATTGACCCTTAATAGCTGAGTCATTACCTTTCCATTTAAGAAGGGGCTCACGGGAGGTTGGAATTTGACCTTTCGGGTTCTATAATCTATAGAGCCATATAATTCATGCAACTAATCCATCCCAAGAATTACATCAAAATTGATCATCTCAAGTTCCACAAAGTCACACGGGAAGACTTCATATAACATAGAAATAGGACAACCATGGTAAACCCTATTAGAAACAATAGATTCACCCATAGGAGTATAAACTGAAAAAGGGTCTCTTAAGATTTTAGGACTTAAGCCAAACTTAATAGGCAACATCGGAGTCACAAAATACAAGTTTGCAGGTGTGTTAAGCAAAGTATAAGTATCAAAATCAAAGATTCTTAATGCACCAATCACAATATCTGAAGCCTCCTCAACCTCTTGATAGGCATGAAAAGCATAAAACCTGTTGTTTCTAAGAGCAATAATTTGAGGAGCTCTAGGTTGGCCTTGAGCACCTTGATTCACTTGGCCCTTCTTTGGTTCCTTTAGATAATCAACATGCTTGTGGCCCATTTCCTCAAGACTAAAGCAAGCACCCAAACCCCACAAGCACCTTCCCAGATGATTTATTCCGTATTTGTCACATTGTGGAGGCAATGGCCCATCACCAACCGATTCCCTAAGAGAAGGCACTCTAGCATTGTCAACCCGAGCATTAGAACCTTGGCCCTATTGGAAGCGACCAAAACCACCACCCCGTGAGCTAGAGAATCCACCATCAAAACGGGCCCTCTCAGGATCATGCTCTCTCTTCTTCTTGAGTTTTAACCCTTCAATTTTCTTATCATATAATATGAGTCTGGAGATATCCCTACATTGAATGAGCATAGTCGTATGAAATTCTTTCAAAATCAAGTCATAGATACTATAAATGAACTTGTGCATCCTTGCACAAGGGTCAGCGACAAGTGTCGGAGCATACTTGGAGAGCTTAGTGAACCTAAGGGCATAATCCTTACACTCATATTATCTTGTTTAAGGTTGGTAAAGTCAGCCATCTTGGCATCTCTAAGCTCAAGTGGGAAGAAACAATCCAAAAAGGCAAGCTTGAACACCTCCAAATTAACACCATCACCAGAAACTCTCTCCATAGACCACTTAGTGTACCACACCTGGGCTATTTCCTTCAACTAATAAGCAGCCAGTTTAGCTTTCTCCTCAAAAGTGACCCCCATAACATTCAAAACCTTGGTGATCTTATCAATGAACTCCTGAGCATCCACATTAGCTTTTGATTTAAAGAACTCCGAAGGATTTATCCAGGTGAAATCCCTCACTCTAGAAGCCAGAGTAGGATCTTGAGGAAGGTTAGCCTTCCTAGTCTGAGTGGTCACCACCTGGGCAAGCATAGCAAAGGCCGTATGGAATTTACCATTTATGATAGGATCGTCAATAGGCCCTTGAGGTGCTTGATTCTCTTTAGCCGGAGCCGATCTGGGAGCTCTTCCTTGAGGTATATTCTGTAATGGGGAAAGGACACCATCAAGATCTACAAACTAAATAGACATACTAACCATAACATGACATAAGGTATGAAGAAGTGAGATAATTCCTAGAACATCGTCATGGCCTCCTACTCATAGGCATGGTGCACTTCCGACCCATGAATAGGACTCTACTTGACGCGGCATGTTGGACTCCGAGGATTATTTACAAACGTAGTGCTGTGATAACAAGCTTGTCACGACTTAGACCTAGGGCCTCTGAGTGACATGATGAATGAGAACCTGAGGCTCCCCAAACAAGCTTCTTAGCATCCATTCACACATTATCAGTTTAGAAGCATACAAGAATAGTAAAAACACAGTTCTAAGGAATGGAAAAGTAGGACTCACACTATGGGGATGACATAGGGATAGGGATTAACATAGACTCAGATAGCACATAACACACAAGAACTAAGGGACTGGTAAGTATGACACACTCTATGGGGGCAATACGGGACTTAGAATTTTCCATAGTATAACATAAGCTCATAATCAACATAATGGCATAACCATATACAAAATAAAATCCTCCAAGATGTTCATAAACATAAAGAGGTTTACAAGATGTCCAACAATGCCTCTATTCATTAGATAGGACGAGGGCCAAGACATACCCCGAGCACACCTTTAAATTAAGTAAAATAGGTAAAATGTCATAGGTAGAGGATGTGGTGGTTTCTCCTTGGAAGATAGGACTCACCACAATAAGTAAAAATGGAGATCTAAGCTAAACATTGTACGTTGTTTGAACGTAATCCTCGGTCCCTACAAAGTGAGATAACATAGGCAAAAATATATGTTAGTATGTTTAAGTGTACTAAATATAAGGGATGCTATATGAAACGACCCCAAAAGGTTCCTGAAAATGTGCCTCTAAAGTGCCCGAAATCGCAATTTCCATATATCTAAATTTTTTTTAATTATTTCAAAAATCTGACTTCCTATTCTTGTTTAGGTAGTCAAATTGAGTGGAAAATGTGTCTAAGCTGAATTTTAGAGCAACCGTCTCAAAATTCAAAAATTACAAAAATGCGACTTAGGAGGGTCTACAATAAAGGGGCTATTTTTAAGCACAAAAAGAACTAGGTGGCCCACGACCCATTAAATTAAAAATCTTTGAATTATCTTTCTAATTCACTTTTTTCACCTTATTCTGAGTTCAGATAAAGGATTTATGCCAATTTTCGTGGAACTCGTTTGTGCAAAAAATGCAATTCCAGTGAGCAGTCTATTTTGGTCCTATTTTCTTTACACTTAGGTCCAAGACTTTTAAGTCTTGGGCCTAAGGGTTCCCACACTTGAAAATACATATATTTAGCCTTATGTCACTCTCATATCATCCTAAACAATCCCCAATGCTCACAAAACACTTAACCAAATATTTACTCCCAAATTCAAGTCCCAAAACCCAAGACCAATCTTCAGGATTTCATCAAAGGCTTCACTCAAGCTTCCACTAAAGTCTTCTTCAAGAAATTCTTCAAGGTCAAGGTATGTGGTGTTGAACCATTGGATCTTTTCACCCATGGTGCCTAAGTCTCCTTTTTACTAATATTTTATGATTTAAAGTTGATTTTACATGTGGGTCTTGTATATTAAGAATTTACTGCACATTGATTTTAGTTCATAAAAATATGGTTGTTTTAGCATGTTTGGAGCTCTAAATCTTGGATCTAATGTTAGATTTGATGAGGAGTTTTGAGTGAATGACTTGGGTTTGTTGTAAGGTGTTAATTGACGGCTTTACTACATATTTTCTTGCATGATTTCATCTCTAAAATGCATGGTCTTTTACCCCCATTACACCCCCCCAAGTGTTTGATAAAATGTCCGGTTAGGGTTTCTTGTGGAAATAAAGGTCCAAAGTATAAAGTATGATATCATTGATGTTATGATTATGAACATGAGCTTATATTCATGATGAATTTAATATAAAGGGTTGCATTAGACGATGCCCAATTTGGGGGGTCTAAGAAGCCGAATAACCGAGATGGGGGTTAGTACCCATTAACCGAGGGAAGGGTTAGTACTTCTCCACCTAATGATGGGGCGGCATCATCACTAAGCAAGTTGGGAGTTTGTACTCATCAACCGAGGGAAGGGTTCGTACTTCTCCACCTCGGTGATGGGGCGATATTATTACAAACCGAGTGAAGGTGTAGTACTTCACCACCTAAGTGATGGGGCGGCATTAGCACTAACCTCAAGGGGTTTATACCTTGGAAATCTATCTTGGTTTATTCTACACATATGATATCCTATATGAGCATGATTTATCTAAGCATGTTTTACTTATGCATTGAACATATATGTCATTTTGCTATACTATGACTATTGTTTAGTACATACATATAGATTATGATGCCTATCTATTGTTGCATTATATCCCATATACTTAGTACATTCAAATGTACTAACGTATGCTCTTGACTACATGATATCACCATGTAGGGACCGAAGCTTCTATTGATTCTTTTTGTGGCTAGATGGATTATTCAATTTAGCCTTTGGTGGTCCTCCATTCCAGGGACAAGGACTATTCTCTCACATTATGTATTAAGATTCTCTTTACTTCGTCGCATGCTTATGACTATTAGGGTGAGTCTAATTGTATGTCTTGTCCCCCACCATTATCTATGTAGTAGAGGTGTGGTTGGACAAAGCTATGTATTTATACTATGAATTGATTCTATTATCTCTTGACTCTATGTTATGACAAGTTCTCCCTTAGGTCCCTTTTTACCCTTATTTCCATTCTTCAAATGTCATTTAATTATTTTTGCAACTAATGATGTATAATGATATGCTATTACGCTTGTTTGGGGTTCCTTCGGGTTCTCCATTCGTCGATCACGTCAAGGCCCTAGGCTTGGGTCGTAACAATATGTATATGACTTACCAACCTTCAATCAATGATAGATAACAAGGGCACATAATATATAAAGAATCATATAATAAGAAAGTAGTATATCAATATGCCATGACGACCATGATGTATAAACGCAAAAATAGTTCATTATATTGAGGATGGGATCGTAACCGATATCAGACCAAGTGAGTTATGCCTTGGAAACTGGTTTTCTCATCCACAACAATAATAAGTAACCTACTTGCCAAAGGTAGATCCTTCTTTCCCCCTTGGTGCGTAAAGATAATCCTATGTTAGGCACATAGTTCAAGCAAAAGAGTATGGATCCTTGGGGATTGTCCGCACCGACATCTAATCGATCGGTGTTAGGTCGTCATCTTACTAATATACATATATATATATATATATATGCTTATAAAATAGGCATAAGACTTTTAAATCATTATATGCATTCTTAGGCTTAAAGGCCAAATCACATTCCTTATAATCATGCATAATAAGCTAAAGCCAAAACATTCTTCATGAAATACTTTTCATGTATAAGGATAGCTCCTTAGAGCACCTTTTTGAGATATAAGTATGGACCCTTGGGGATAGCCCATTCCAACTCAAACCTCAATCAATGCTCCCTTAAACATAATTTGCTCAATGATCCATAATCTTAGACATATATGTGATCACATTCTTGTCTTAACTAATATCGTATCAAAATCATATCATAAAATATTATCGGGCTTAACCCGCTTCATAATTTCCATAAATTTTCATGTACTGGAATACATATGCCATGAGTATGATGAGAAAGGCATGGGTAATATAGATTCAAACTTAATTCAACATTACATAATAAGATTCAAGTAAAATCATAAATAAAATTCACATTTAAAATATAATATGGAATACCCATGCATAAAACAAGTTCAAAGGCACATGCATATTCATAACTTCATAAATGCAATGTAAACCCTCATAATATAGCTTAAATCAACTTAAAGTAGTAGATAAATATAACCTAAACAGTATATCAATTTAAGGAATCAAAATATTTAAAACCCCAATTTAAAGTAAGCTAAAAATTCATGAAAGTTACTTCAAAATAGTTTGGGACTCCTTGATTGAAAGAAATCAAGGATCAAACCCTCATACCTTGACTAATGTAGAAGTTTTCAATAGAAATTTGGAGGAAAAGCTTTCATTGAATTCCGAAGTATTCAATCAACAAGAGTTTCTTCAGAGAGGTTTAAGAGTGTTTCCAAATTTGAGGAATGAATTTAAATATTTTGAATAGGGTTTAGGTTATTAGGAAGTCTTTAGGAAGCATAGGAAGTCACAAAAGATCATTTGAATAAATCATATTTACAGAAATACCATTAATGAAATGAGTTGAAAAATTACATGTCATCATTTCAAGGGAGGGTTCATGGACAGTGTGGCATTACACGGTCTATGTCTTGCGCATGAATCCTCACTTAGAAAAATTTTCACTAGATAAAGGATAACTCATATTTAGAAAAATTTTATAAAAAGTCATTTATACGGGGGGCTTCTCGTGCCGTGTGAGGTCACAGGGATCGTGTGACTGTCCGTGAGACCATGCTTAAAATTTTTTAGAAAAAATAATATATGTAAAGTTACACTGGAGGACTCACTGACCATGTGCAGTCACATGGACGGTATATGTTCCTGTGAGACCACACTTAGAAAAATGTCAACAAATTTCTTCAAAACAAGGGTGCTTCCAATGAATGTCGTAGGACCGTATGAAGCTTCGTGAGCTGTACAAGAGTCCGTATGAAGGTACCTAGTTTCAAGACTTGATTCCATACCTAGAATATAATTTTGCGAAGATATTTCATGATACCCCACCCCCACAGTTTGTGAGATGTCACATGGCCCGTATGGGTGCCATTGTCACTTGCCTTAGAAAAATGGAGGCAACACAACATAGGAGGGCTTTATGAAAATGGACATAACTTCTTCATCCGAACTCTAAATTAGGTGAAACCAGATATGTTGGAAAGAAAACTCAAACAACTTCAATTTGATATGTCATGGACCACCTAATTCATTTTTTCTAAGAGATATAGCCATTTAAAGTTAACCTTTTAATCGATTCTTGGGAGAAGCTTAGCCAGTGGAATTCCTTTAAACTTGGCTTGATGTATGGGACCCATAATGACCCTAAAACATATAAATGAGCTTGTATTGAAGGCTTGCAAGAGAACTTAGCTTGATCTGAAGGTTTCTTTCGCATCTCACAACTTGCAGGGTATTACATTAGGTCATTACAACATGCATGCACACTTTTCAAGAATTAAGACTTATACGATTTTACCTTGTTAGTTCATTATAGTTCCCACAAACCTAGTTATGAATTTAGCAACTTATGATCAATGTAGATGCAATAATCATGAATTTGAATAACAATATTGAGCACTTACACAAGAGAATTAAGAACAATAAATCCAAGCTCTTCACCGAGAAATATAAGATTGAATTAAAAGTTCAAAATAATGTTTCACAAGTGTTTTGCTAAAGCTCTGTACTATTCTCTACTATCCTTTAACGTTCCATATGAAAAATAACCTAAAAAAAAATTTTATAATCTTTAGACTGCAAGACCAAAATGAAATAAGAAAACTAGGTTGGTAGGATTTACAGGCACTTCTACGGGGTGTATAATGTTTTATGACCCATAGTCAGGGCTTCATGGATTTCATCTTCAGTTCCAGGGTTGACTTCTATGACATTCATTTATAGGTCGTATAAAGTTATATGGTTCATAAAGGGTTTCATCTGCTAATTATTTAGTAACTCTCCACTCCTGATCCTCAGGGCACGATACCAAGTCTACGGCTCGTAAAATCTTCTACGACTCATCTACATGTTTGTAGACTTAACTTCAAAAAATTATCCTTCACCCAAATTTTGTACAAAACCAAATCTACGGCCTATGGAATTCTCTACGGCCTGTAAAAAGTCTTGTGAAACCTCAATTTCTAAAGAATCTACAAAGCTAGCCCAAACATTATGCCAACCTTGTACTCCTGCAAAACAAACACAAAAACACATAAAATTTACTAACATCACTTTGAGAACACACACAAGTTCAAGTTTTTAAGCATCAAATGTGTCATATTTTGGTAGCACACTAATAGGTACCCTATGCAATCCAACAATCTCATGGATGTAGATCCTAGCTAACTACTCCACACTATAACTAGTCCTCACCAGAAGGAAATGAGCTAATTTGATCAATCTATCCACAATCACCTAAACAGAGTCAAACTTCTCCAGTGCCACAGGTAATTTAGACACAAAATGGTAATACATTCTCACTTCACTCAAAAATGGTCATTTTCTGCATTGAACCTACCAATGCTCATACTTCACTTGTTGGCAATTCAAACACTTAGCCACAAACTCTAGAATGTCCTTCTTTTTTCCAAACAGCCAATAATGTTGCTTCAAATCATGGAACATCTTAGCTACTCCCCAGTGAATAGAATACTTGCCACACTATGCCTTTTTTTAAGATCACATGCACCCAATCTCCTGTCATGGCCCAACCTTTAATATTGCTAAGCTACCCTTCCTTTTTGAAAGTTTAAGTGGTCGTTGTCAAGATATATAACTTAACTAATGTTACGGTCGAATCTTAAAGGGAATATGGTCGAACTCGGAGTAATTGCAAGTAAGTCAAATGGATTAACCTATTTATCTCCCGAAAAGGGGGGTTTTGTAATTGCAAGAAAATAATCCTACCCTAGAGCAAGTGTTCCTCATGAATTTCTAACTTGGTATAACTAGATAATCGTAATCTTTTGTAGTGTGTAGAATGTCAAACGGTAAGTTAAGTTTACCAAACCCTTTGATATATGTGAGAGGTAAATTTCACTATGTGATTTGATCCATCCCCATAGTGTGGCATTACTAACTCTTACCTATTATTACAGTACAACCTCCCATTGATCTAGTTCAATTGATTAGACGAGAGGGATCACATCGAATCTTGTTAATTAATCTTTTTTTCCATTCATTACTACCTTGATCCAATCAGTAACAACTAAGAGAGTTCTAACATTGGCTATAGCTAAAAAGTAATCAAAATAAAGAGAATTAATTAATATATGCACGCATACTATCCAAGAATTACGAATTATCCGATCTTATCTTGTTATTTCTTCATGGTTCCCACAACCCTAGTTGTAGATTTAACTATGCATAATCATTGTAAATGAGGGAATCATGATCTAATATAACATTATTGAACACTTACAATGATGAAGTTAAGAACAAGAATCCCAAATTCTTCACTAGAAATCACAAAGTAATATTTTTGATATAAGAATCGCAAAGTTATTTCTCAGTTCTCTTGTGCATATCTCTGTCAAAAAGACCTAAAAAAGCCTATTTATAAATTACAATAAGTAAAATATAAGTCCAAACCAAAATAGAAAAATTGGATTCTGCAAGCTCTATGATCGAGGTTACCGGCTGTACAAAGTTCTATGGCTCGTACCTGAGCTTCACATTCTTCATTCTTCAAAATATGATATCACTTATATGAGACCATTTTACGGGCCATATTTAGACTTATGGCCCATATAGGGTTTCATTTGACAACTTTTTAGAAACTTGGCAAAATTTGATCCTCAAGGCACAAAAGCAATCCACGACTCGTACAATATTCTATGGCTCGTCAGACACTTCGTGTATGCACCTTCAGAAAACATTCCCCTCACTGGATCTCAACTACGAAATTCCTCTACAGCTCGTCCAAGTATCCATGACCCATAGAGTGCTTCATACTTCCTAAAATACTCAGTATTTTCAATACTTTGCCCAAAATCACGCAAATGTTGTAACCCTAAAAAATAAACATAAAACACATCAAATCCACTAACATCACTTTGAGAACACACATAATTCCAAGTTTTAAGGATCAAAAGTGTTGTATTTTGACAGCTTATCAACATTTTAGGTCATGATGGTGCCTGCTAGATCCCACCTACAGGCAAGCAAACCCAACATCCATGGTACCTATCCTAATAGCTAAGCATAATGATAGCTAACAACATACAAAACAAGCCAACAACAACCTATACCAAGGCCTAGAAGTCACCTATACAGAGCTACTATAGACTCAAAATAAGATATATACACATAGCTATATACATAACCAGGAGAACTCTTGCATATAAAATCCCAAAACTATAACTGTACATGGTCAATATTTGAATACAAAAGACGACCAAATAATAGAAGGAGACTGTAGAAATATCCAAAGCTGCCGATGCTAACTAAAGTTTCCTGGAGCATGTACAGGCCCCCAAATCTATGGCTACGACTGGTACAGGAACCTAAACCACGAGTAGATACAGAAAAGTAGGGGTAAGCACCAGTTAAAGGCACCCAATAGACATTATCGACCAATAAAATAAAATACAGTAAATATGGTAAAATAAATGTAATGAAGCACTTCAGTGCTAGCTAACTAAAGCCAGGTCAAGAGATAAGTATGTCTAGAGAATAATAGAACCCCAACATGTGCAATACTATTGAGTGATGGAACCCAAAGGTAAAGTGTCAACTACACCTATGGCATCAGGGAAACTCAACTGAGCACAATTAGAAGAACCAAGCAAATAGAATCAAGAGGGACCAGCTGAGCAGGACGAGGTCATGTACAACAAAACAACAATAAACAGGTTATTAATATACATATATTTCAACTCAGTCTAAAGGTGAGAGGACCCTAGACTACTTGGAAGGATAATCTATGTGCTCCAGATTAGTTCACATGAGATTTACCTTGCTTGACTGCTTTCAAATGCCGTTGAAATGTCAAAAAATGAATCATAATACAATTACTATTATTTTGTCTATAATATCTTACGAAAATAGGGGAAAATACGTCAATTGCGACTAAAATGGGAAAAAATGAGGACCATACCTGAAATACCAAACCAACTCCCATAAAATGACCTTTACGTCATACCAAGCCTATAGCAAAAAATTAAGCTCAAAACGACATTCAGAACAATAAGAAATAGCCCATAAACTATACGACATTTCTTATAAAAAGACATTCTACCCAATAGATTCTTAGCCAATTTCCTCAAAAATATGATCAATTAATAGAATCTGAACATATCACGACGTAGGTCTCGAAAAATAGTACAATTTAGATTAAAATTTTATTTAATTTCGATAAGAAACAATCGAGATATCACAACATGAAGTTTCTGAAAAACTATGAACATAAGCTGCAACTAAAATAGTATTTTTTAACCAAACAGAGCTCTATCAATTAATTCCGATATTACCACGGCGTGCGCCACACAAACACACATAAAATAGATCCAAGTTTTACCAAAACCTGGCCTAAAATGGATAAGAAATTGCATGTCAAATTTTTCAAACAAATAACAATACTATATAGTAGGAAAACAATCAAATTACCTCAAACGGCATGCCAAAATTAATTTTTGATTCTTCCATGGTGTTTCTCTTGAAAAAACACATAAAGTTACCTTTTGAATCGCCAAAATCGAACAAAAAATGAGAGAGAAATCTTCATGCGAACTAGAAATTGCTATGTGTGTTGTGGGGGTATGTATGTATGTGTATATATATATCGTTATCATTTCCTGCGACTGCCACATGTCATCTCCTCATGTGGCTATGTCATCATTGCCTTTTAATTTTTAGCAACTGTTCAAACTTAATTTCGATGCTCCGCCTCATTCGGAGTCAGAAAATCCCAAAGCAGATATGAAATCTGATCGAAAATGACATTCTGGACTCAATAGTGTAGTTGGAGGTCATTTTATTCCAACTAGGTCCCACATCTCACTATCAAAGTCTACCAAAGGGGGAAAAAATGCACTCGAAAGCCTCCAAAATCAAATGAAAGGTCCTTCTAGACCAAACTCAATATTGCGGAGCTAACCATTCTGTTAGAATTCCCACTTAGGTCCGCTTACTAAAGGTGTTGACTAAAGACAACTATTGATCCATTCCGTAGGCTAAATTTGCAAACTCGATATAACCAACACTAAATATACTCCTAGCCTAATTTTGTTGTTGCAGAGCTGATTGTCAAAAGTTTTCTTTGAGGAAGTTTACTAGGACCTTACCTAAAAGTTCATTTTATGGTTAAAATCGTTTGCTTAACTAGAAAAGTTGCATAAAGGTCAAGCGTTTTATCCAACAACCAAAAACTTAGTATCAATAAGTCATAAATAGCCTGAGGTTACAATACAAAGGCTCATACTAATAAAATATTCACAGAAACACAGAAATGCCCTAGAGAGTTGTTATAATATCCCCCACTAATAAAACTTTCATCCGCAAAAGTAAAGATAAAGGCATACTTGAAGACTCAAATAAATGAGGGTACTGCTCCCACATACTAGTATCTAGCTCCCAAGGTAACCTCCTCAATCGGTTGGTGGCACCATTGAACCTTAACCATCAGTATGATCCTGGAGCGCAAATACTTGACATCCCTGACCTAAATAGCCACCGGCTTTGAACCAATATCAGATGATTATCTAGCCAACCTAACTCATATTGAATCATATGTGACTTATTTGGAGGCTGAAGGAAGGAGACAAAAAATTAAGGCGCTCTTTGACGAGCTAGAACATGGGTGGACGCTAGCAATTCAATTTGATAACTAATTGGTATGTATATCGGGGTAGCATCATGGCTTCACCCATTGATGGAATATACAGGTTCTAACATCACCTACCGTAGGCACATAAATGCGCCTATTGACCCTCAAAATACCCTTTGAGTCAAGAGAAGCCGACTTGCTTAACCCCTCAACACTTTCCCAAATCATACATAGCTTATCATCATCAAACTAGTGAGAAAGGATCTAGTCCATCAAAGAAGATCTAGCCTCGGCAAAGGCAAATACCATAAGGTGGAAAAATATCAAGTCGGATCAACTAATGAGCTATGGACTAGACCTCTTTAGCCAAAAGCCTATCTTCCACCTTCAAGAAGACAAACTACCTATACTAGAAATCCTCTCGCTAAAAGCATCAACTACCATATTGGTCTTGCCCAGATAAAATATAGATTTCATAGTCCTTCAATATCTCCAACCACTTATGCTGCCTCATATTCAAATTCGCTAAGAGAATTTATATTTAAGGCTGAAATGATCTGTAAAAGTTCCACAATGCACTTTGTAAAGATAGTGTCTCAACAACTTCAACACAAATACCACGACAACTAACTCTAGATCATAGGGTGGGGTAGTTATTCTCATACACCTTTAACTAGCATGAAACATATACTATAACTCTCCCTGTCTGCATCAATACACGACCCAAACCCACACCAGATGCATCATAGTAAACCACCAAGGACATACCCTCCATGAGCAATGCTAGAATAGGCATTGAAGTCAATAACTTATTGAGCTTTAAGAAGCTCATCTCACACTGCTCGGTCCACTAAAACGGTGCCTCCTTCTAGGTGAGTCTAATTAATTGAGCTACAATATTAGAGAATCACTGAACAAATATTTGGAAATACCCTACCAAACTAAGAAAAATCCTGATCTCTACCATAGAAGTAGGTCTAAGCCAATCCTGCACAATTGCCACCTTCGTTGTACCTAGTATGATGCCATCTTTTGTCACCACATACCTCAAGAAGGATACAAAGTTGATCCACAATTCACACAGAAAATTTATCACACAACTTCTCTTCTCTCAACTTCTAAAATATAACCCTCAAATGTTGAATATGGTCTGCCTCATTCCTGGAATAGACTAGGATGTCATCAATAAATATTATCATGAAGGAATCCAATAAGGCTTAAATAATCAGTTCATAAACTCCATGAAGCTACTGGGACATTAGACAACCCAAATGACATGACTATGTACTCATAGTGCCCATAACGAGTCCTATAAATGTTCTTTAGTATGTCAGACTCCCAAACTCTCAACTAATGGTACCCTGACCACATGTCAATCTTGGAGAACATTGAGGCACCCTGCAACTAATCAAATAAATCATCTATTAAGGGGTAGGGATACTTTTTCTTGATGGTGATTTTGTTCAATTGGAAATAATCAATACACATCTGCATACAACCATTCTTCTTCTTCTTCATAAATAGCACTAGAGCGCTCTAAGGTTAAACACTAGTCTAATAAAACTTCTCTTTAGAAATCCTCCAACTATTCCTTAAGCTCTTTAAACTCAGTTGGAGCCATTCCAGGGGGAGATATGGAGATGGGATTGGTGCTCAACTCAAAGGCAAAACTCAAAGGCAATAGCAAAGTCGATGTCTCAATCAGGAGGAACACTATGCAAGTCTTCTAGAAATACATCCATAAACTCTCTCACCACCCTCATGGTCTCCAAGAAAGGTGATTCCCTAAAACAATCCAGCACATGAGCCAGGTAAGATAAAACCTCCATCTATCAAACGTTGAGCATGATTGCAAGAAATTACCTCTCTAGGGTATAAGATAAGAGCACCTGTCCATAAAAACCTAGTTATGCTAGGTCACAGTTTGGCATAACAACCAAGAATCTCATGATGAGGTGATCTCCAATCCATGCCCAATATAACATCAAAATTGACCATTTCTGAGAATCAATTTGGACTGGGTCTCCTTACTTGAAAACACCACTTTACAACCTCGATACACGTGATTCAGCACTAAGGACTCACCCACCGAGGTGGAACAAATAGCACATTAAGAGGCTCACACATACCATTGAGCTTTGAAGCAAAATAGGTCAACACATATGACTAAGTGGATGTCGGATCAAATATTACTAAAGCTGAACAATGAAAAATTAAAATAATACATATGATTACTACATTAGAGGTCTCTGCCTCAGCCCTACCTAGAACAGTATAACATACCCTGCTTTCTATACTATATTGTGATAAACTATGAGTACCACCTCGAGTTCCACCTCTGCCACTCCTGACACCACCCCTAGCATTCTAAGAGACACCTCTAGCTATTAGAGCTGGTGTAGATCAAGTCGTTTGTGTCACCAGCAGGAAAGAAGGATGAGCATGGCTGGGGAAATCCTCAACCTAATGTCCAAACTCATCACATACATAACAACCATAGGGACTCGAACCTTAGGAAGAATAGCCTAAAGAACCTGTACACCCTCTTTAACCTGATAAACTGCTACATCCAACTTGGTCAGATCTGTATCTACATGTATCCTGGTTCCCTAAATAACTGCTTAGACTAGCCTACCCTGGTAGTCTTTATGCCATTTCTTCGATGATCTCTACCTCTGAATGAATGACTGCCAAACTGACCGTGGTGAGAAACATCTTGCCACCACCCTACCTCGCATATTTAAGACCCTCTGTCATCCTCGCATGGTCATCAATACTCTGAAAGGAACCACCAAATAACATAAGAGAGGATATGGCCTCCTGAAGGTAACCAGCAAACCCCTTCACGAGCTTGTGAATCCTATCAAACTCAATTGAAATACTAGACGTAGCATAATGGAATAACTCATGAAAGCTGGCCTTATACTCAAGCATGTTGTAGAACCCTGCTCCAACTTGTTAAACTCATCTCAATGCCAATCACAAAGGTTGTAATCCTCTCAAGGAATAACTCTATTAATTGCTCCCAATCCATTATAGGAGTGTCGACTGGCTTGTCGTGCAAGAACTAATCTCCACCACTCCCTATCTATACTAGTGATCTGATAAGATGTGTATGCCACCCCATGAACATCTAGGATGCCCAAATTATACAACTGATCCTAACACTCTGTTAAGAAGTTACAAGCTCCATATCTTGACGTACCATCAAACCTAGGTGGAGCTAATCTCATAAACCTCTCGAAGTCTTTTGCTCAAATAGCAAAATAGCAGCACTAGTAGAAATTGCACGATTGAGAATCTCGATGGTGCAATAGAAGGCACTAAAAATCATCTTGTAGTCTGAAATTAAACATTAAGTCCCTGAATAGGCTGGATGGACCAACATGTATGAAAGGAGCTTAAGTACTTGAAATGGCACCAGCGGTAAGGGTACCCTCCCGTCTCGCCAATAGTTGAACTAGTAGCTCTTGAAGTGCCAACATACGTAGTATCTAAAAGTGTAGAGGGGTAAAATTATATCCTCATGATAGTGCTTCTCCTCTAACTCGTCCTCTAGATCTCCCACAACCCCTACATCGCCCTACATACTAGGACTCAAACAACAAGTATGGGCTCACTATCCACATCTCTAGCATTGATCCTTGGTATCTACGTAGAAAGGGTGGATTAAAGGTATTCAAATATTTTGATATGATAGAAACACAAGAAAGGAACTAACAAAAGAAGTTTATCCCAATTAGTATCCTATAGCCTCTAGAAGATAGATATGGGTATCTACATACTAATCTATGAGATTTTACTAGATACTCTGCTCTTTAACTCGTGAAATTGATGAACCTAGAACTCTGATACTAACTTTGTCACAACCCAAAAATGGGGTCATGACTAAGAGATACTGAAAAAATGACTAAACAATAAAGTAAACTCCAATAAAGGTAACTAGGTAGGTAAATAGATAAGTAGCCAAAGCCACAAAATAGAAGCCATATCCCAAAGCTTAGCGTCAAGAGTTTAAAAGAGCATCTACCATAATACTAGATTAAATACGTACAACTTAGTCTCCGATAAGTAAATAACGGCTACTAAACAAAGGATAATATCCAATGGAAACTTGAAACCCTGAGTCTCACCACTAGATCTGAGAAGGGCCAATTGCATAATCAATCAACTATCTCGGGTGAATCTCTATTTGGAATCTGTGGAGGGAAAAAGTAGGGGTGATTATCAATAATATGCACCCGATAGGTTTGACTGACTAAGTATTAGGAATTAAGCAGACAATGTAATAAACTAAGGATGTTTCTATCTGCATATAGGAAAACCCAGTTAAAATTGGCGCTTCCAATTTATATAGCACGACACAAAATAAAGTAAACACATAGTTTCAGAAATAACAAGTAAGGTAATATCAAGTAGTACAACATGTACAATGTATGCAATGCAATGTATGAATGATGTACGTGGAATCAAGACTGTCCCACAATCTGTGGTATACATCCTCGTTAATCGACGGCTCCATAGATTAAGGGACTCGGTGGTCTTGTAGACCATATACTTCACACACAATCCCAATATATTCATCGCCTTGCCACCTACACGTAGTCAATTAAGGGTTTTCTAAAAGTATTACATTTTCTTTCAAAAAAGAGATATTTCATCACAACAATTCTCCACAGTAAAGATGCATGAGAATGAGTAAAAGAAAAATCTATAAATTGTTTGTTCATATATATAATTAAGTGGTAAAGTCTCTATAGCTTAATCATAAATAAAAAGTTTCCTTTTAATCCTTGAAAAATTACGACACAAGTTATAATTCAACTTAAAAGCTCGTTTCTCATTATAAAACATGCCTCAACATAATCTCTTCACAACCCATCACAATTCTCAATCTATTCCACGAGTGCGTCAATAGTATCAAATATGAAATAATAAGGTCATAACCACAAGAATAGATCAATTTGACAAATAAGTATGCTAACAAGTATAACTACTTCATGGATATCACAATATTACTCCCAACCAAGATGACACGATTCCATCCCATAGTCTAATACATATGAATATCCAATTACCCAACGTCAACTTCTAGAAGGATTAGCCAAACTTACCT
This sequence comes from Solanum sejunctum, assembly GCA_025642045.1. Lineage (NCBI taxonomy): Eukaryota > Viridiplantae > Streptophyta > Magnoliopsida > Solanales > Solanaceae > Solanum > Solanum sejunctum. The sequence continues at coordinate 3,997 of JAOTQJ010156995.1, read as the reverse complement.
TAAGATTGAACTGCATACGAACAGTTCAATAGGATGGCCATATTATGAAATCAACTTCCAAAATGACAACCCACTATCATGAACGTAATATACACATCATAAGGAATCTATCCATATCCATATTATAATAATTCATGGCCAAGGGAAAAATGATTCAAAAATTGAATAATTTTAAAAAAGTCAAATCTGAAAACTGAGTTTAAAATGAGGTTTAGTATGAAAAAGAAAGCTCATGAGTGAAAAATTCATAAAATTTAAGTGAAAACAACTTGAAATCTTCTACTTGGATCATGTAAAATCATGAGATTTTGGATTTCAAAACCAAGAATTTGAAGTCAAAATCACAAAAAAAATGATGAAATTAAGAGAATTAGTTGTTCCTCGAAAAATTCCCTCAAAAATCGTCAACAAGAGGTCCAAGGTTTCAAAAATGGTGGAAAAAGGAGGTTTCCCAATATTTCATCGTTCTGGCAGGTCTATTCCCACAATCGTGGAGCACACAAGACACGAGCCATTGCGATCGCGAAGAACATCCTACTGGGTGATGCATTGTGATCGTGGAGAAGGAGAAAGGTAGAATAACAAGATCGTGTGGACCCCATCGCAATCGCAAAACTAAAATGCAATTGCCAGAATCAAATTTTAAAAAATTAACTAAGTCTCTAATCAGGCTCTCGAGATTCGTTCAGAACCCCATTCACATAATGCATGTATGCTACACTACTAAATCGATGTTCCATACTAAGTGGAGCCATCAAAAATCGAATCTGAGGTCTCCTTAACCCTAAACCCGATAAAGCATAACTAAATTAGTCTAAAACCCAAAAAGATCAAAATGTCCTCAGGATGCTTCTCCTGGGCCTGAAATCATCTCTTGAGTCCATCGGAGCCATCAGAAATCCAATTTGAGAATCTAAACTCAAAATATTGACGAAAGTCAAACTTAACACATTTAAAATCAAACTTTTCAACTTTGGACCTCAAATCCACATAACAGTCTCAAATATGAAAATGAAGGCGCTCTAGACTAATTTTGATATTCCAGAACCGATGGATTGTCAGAATCCCATTCCAAAACTTGAAACTCCAAATAGTATCAAAATTTACTTTTAACTAACTTAAGCTTTTAAAATTCAAAAAATCGCACTATTTTCCTAAAATCAACAACATAAATTGATTAAAATACACCTGAAGAAGTTAAGGGAAGGGGTATACTGTAATTTTTTGAGAATTTCTAATGATGTCCACTAAGGTCATTACAATCGTCTCTAGGTTTGACAATACGAAATCAACTAATATCAAGAATTTCACAAGTTAATCTCAACCACAACAGAACAGTTGTCAATTATTTCAATCAAACAGAAAGAAAAACCACACACTTTACTACATCACCACTCAAGATTAATAAATGCAATGAAGATGAAACAAAATACAAATGTCAGTATGCCCAATATCAACCGGTAATCATCAAATGAAGTCTGAAATTCATGAATTGATTTTTTGATAATTGAAGCACTCATGTATTGTTACGAATAAGGAGGACTGAAATATTAAAGTTTGCAAGTTTGTAAGACCGCAAGTAGAATCGACCATATTCATTCTTTCTCTGTTGTTAGAAATAGTGATAGTGTCCTTTTATTTATTTGAGGACTAGTAAATGCATGGACTTAAGGTAATCCATGGACTTACGATATAAACCCCTGCTACCTCAGCTAAAATAAAGAAATGAAAGAAAACTAAGTCTATCTAAAAGTAATTCATGAAGTTCCCGAATGAGCAGGATATGGAACAACTATAATCACCCTAGCTATCAGTATGGGGACAAGCATCAAAATCTACATCATAAAAGGATACATCATGAAGAAAGTATGCGATTAGTACATGAAATATACTGAATATGTAAGACACACTAACCTAATCAGATTAAATGACACACATAACAATAGTGAGATAGGTTTTCAAAATTGTAAACATAATGAAAGAACCGGAAGGAGAACAGTCAGAGTTCATGCGTATGTATCATTTAATATCTTTTCCAAAGCATGCATAAGGTTGAGTTTAATTTGTTAGCCTTGCATAAACATATACATAAAATGACGTATCTAAATTAAATCATGTAAAGTTGAGAACACAGCATGGAGATAGAAAGATTTCCGAAAGACTCTTCGCTCAAATGTTAACGTCCCAACTTAAACAAGAAAACAATAAATATAGAGCTAAAGTAACCTTTATTAAAAATATTAGGTCAAATAAATTAAAATGAAGGAAATAAACATTTTATTCAAATATTTGACTTAACATACTAACAATGAAACACAATAATGAAACGTTCTGTTTCTTCAACCAGTAAATCCAAAAGGTTCAACATGAATAACGAATAAAAGGCCCACAATGTTATGTTTGGTTTTGGTGATGAAGAACAATAGTCAAATTGGGCAGCCAATTACTCTCCACACTGCATGAAAAAAGTTTTCAAACTTTGATAGCTAAGTAATAGGGTTTTTGGTGCTCTAGCCTGATTGCGATCTATGCAGCGGCTATTTGTCAAACTTGTTGTCACATTTAATCATCGAAAAAGCTGCGTAATGCTTGGAAGTCATCGTCATCCCAGTTTGGTTCAGGTGTTAGCTGTGCTTGCTGCAATGCTTGGAAGTCATCGTCATCCCAGTCCATGTCGGGTATTAGTTGTGCTTGTAGCTTCTCTGCTTGAGACAACGGTGGTTCTTGCAGCTGCTGTAGTTGAGATAACGGTTGTTCTTGCAGCTGCTGTACTTGGGGAAGTTGTTGTACTTGAGATAGCCCTTGATCTTGCAGTTGCTGTCCTTGGTAAAGCGGTTGCCCTTGCAGCTGCTGTAATTGGTGAGGAGGCTGTGCTAGCAGCTGCTGATCGGGCATCGTCTGCATAACCGGTACATAATGAAAAAAATCCAAAGCTCCAAAAATTTGAGACATCACAAAAATTACAGCTCAATTTAGATGATCGTATAATCAAAAGATTTAAAGTGCGTCAAGGTTTCTTACCTTACGAGGTACAATCAATCCTATTAAGCGGTTAGTTTTATCAGAAACATAGACGAACAATGTCTTTGATGCTACTGAAATTAATCCACCCTAAACAATTAATAAAGAGAAATGTCAGTTGAGATTTCAGACTTTGAAAAAATGCATAGGAACTCCTTATTTAGTATAGCACATATATGCAGAGGAGAGATTGCCGACCCTCTCCTGAAAAGGAAATCAATAAGAAATAAGGTAAAAGGTAGAGTTGCACCATTTTTTCAGTAGTTAGTTCTGAGAACCAGTAGAGGAATGACTTCAGTTCACATAAATCATAAATTAGAATTGCCATGGCGGAAAGATCATTTCATCAGATAAATACTACAAGGGGGAATCAGTAAATCTCAAAGACATGGTAAAAGATCTAAAAGAGGCGGATGATCCTCTGTCGCCACTCTTTTTGTAGTCAACCTAGCCAGGGAAGGTTTCTAAAGTTCCAAATCAAATATGGGCTTTGGTACCATTGTGAAAGGCCCTACCCTGTAAAGAGGATGTTGACTTCCACAAATACTACTGGAACCAGGTTAAGTTGCCAAATTCTGTAGTTTTTCTCAGGAGTGAGAAATTGACGACGCTGGTGAATGTCTTAATGATCTGACTCAACAATTTCCAGTCTGCTGATACTAAAACTGCTCTGCCTTGTAAGGCATTAAGCAAGGAAAATTCAACCAATAATGTGACTTCATTTTTATTAACATCTCGAGCTGTCTGCAGATTTTGTATATATAGTGTCAAATATCCATGTGTTTCCTTTCTTCTGATACAACTGATGTGGTGAAATTGAAATACAAACAATTTCTGCATCAACACGCTCTTAGTACCTCCACCCTGAACTCATTTATACATATTTTATGAGATTGAACTATGATAATTGTGAAGAAAATGAACCTTGTCTCAAACTCAACCCAAAAGCTATGTGGTGAGAATTATGCAAAGACCA
>JAOTQJ010156986.1:0-29399 GCA_025642045.1 Solanum sejunctum | reverse complement strand
CAAAAGAGAAATTAAAAAATTCAAAAAAAGAAAATTTTCACCCCTCCTCCCCACTTCCACCCTACCCCTACCCCCTAACCCTAGCCCTACCCCCACCTCAAAATTTTTTAAGAAAAAATTTAAAAAAATCACACAAAATTTTTAGTGAAATTAAGAATTTTTTATTATGAGTGGTGAATCTATGGATGTAACGACCTTGTTGGTCATTTTTTAAGTTATATGTGAAAATTATTCTTTTTCTCCTATTGTAAGTTGCTTTGGACCTATTTTGAACTATCTGTATTATTGAAACTGAAATCATAAGTTTTAAAAGTAAAAAATATGAGTTTTGGCATTTTTGGAAGCTTAAGTTGTTGAAATAGTGTGCTTTTGTACCATTCTGAGTTTTGGGTGCCAAAATAGAAATCTGCAGATTTGATCATTTTCGGAATGTTGAATGTGGACTAGAAAAAAATTAGACAATTGAATTTAGAATTAAAATAAGAATTTAGACCCAAAGTTGCGTTTTTGATTATATTCGGAGCCAAAGTATGACTTTGGTCAATATTCGGAGTTCGAAAGCTCTAATAAAAATTCTGACAATTCCAGTAGTTACGGTTGGTGAAACTAACACTAGAAATAATTTTGTCATAATTTTTGGAGTTGTCGAGGGTAATTTTGATATTTTGATTTTTAAACTAGTTTATTTGAGTTGCATTGGTAATTATGTTGAGAAGACCTCAGAATCGATTTTTGATCATGTCGTTGAGTCTTAATCATCTTTTTTGGTATAGATACATATTTGGTTTGTGCAATTTTGAGTCTGAATAAATCCCGAGGGTCCGTATCATGATTTGACTATGGTTGTTATATCTAGTTTCTGGTGTAACTAATTCCTTCTCCGTGTTTGCAGGAGAATCTCCATATTTGTGAAGGTATAATTGACCTCTCCTTCGCATTCGTGGGAAAATCTCTGCATTCATAGAGTATTAACTGGTTCCCCCTTCCATTCTCTGTGTTCATAGATTAAACCCCCACATTTGTGGAGGTATATACACTGCACATCTCTGCGTTTGCAGAACCCCATCCGCATTTGCAAAGTGTATTTTTTTTGCCCGAATAGTTTAAAATGAGAAAAACACCATTTTTATCCATTTTCATGAATTATAAGCTTTGAGAGGCAATTTTTTGTGAGACTTTAAAACGACCTCAAAAAGTACTCGAAAATGTATTTCGAAAGTGCCCAAAATTGTAATTTCTTTATATCTCAAAATTCTTGCATGATATCAAAAATTCAACTTCATATTCTTGATCAAGAGACAAAATTGAGTGGTAGATGGGTCTATCCCGATCTTAGAACGAACGAATCATAATTTTAATTTCCCAACAATAAAATTCTAGTGAGGTTTCCGCGCCCCTGGTGCGACACGCCAAGGGCGCGCCTTAGTGTATTTTTGTGCCAGTTATTTTAGTCCGGTTCAAGACTTTTTGGTCTTGGTCCTAAGTATTGCCATGCGTGAAAATACCTATACTTAGCCATATTTCACATTCATATTATACAATATATTCTCCAATACTCTCTCAAACCCTTAGACTAATATTTCTCTCAAAATTCAAGTGTCCAAATCTCTTCCAGATCTTAAGGAATTCATCCAAGATTCAAGCCTCCATTCAAATCTTCTTTAAGAAATTCTCCAAAGTCAAGGTATGTGAATTTCAACCTTTGGGTTCTTTCAAATATGGTGCTCAAGCTTCCTTTTTACCTAAATTGCATGATTCTAAGTTGATTTACTTATGGGTCTTCCTTATTATGAATTTGACTATGAACTATGTTGGGGTTTCGTAAACTTTTGACCATTTGAGCATGTTTTGAGCTATGAATCTATGGTCTATTGTTTAATTTGATGAAGGATTTTGATGTATATTGCATGACAGTATTACAAAGTGTTGGTGGATGGTTTTACATTGGATTTTCTTACATGATTTCACTTTTGAATAGAATGTCTTACACTAGCATTACACACCCACCAAGTATTTAATAAAATGTTCGGTTTTGGATTCTTGAACTATTGATGATCCATTGCATGACCTATGACTCGAGTGACTCTATGATAATGAAAGAAAGGTATTTAAATAAAGATTTCATGAAAAGTATCTATTGTGATGAAAGTTGGCCAATTGCCTAGTTTGAGGGATAGTAGGCCCGAACTACCATATTGACGGGGATATACCTCACTCGCCTAGCTCACGTCATTCGCCTAGCTAGGGGGGTACTAGATCCATGCTACCATATTAAGGGGTATATACCTTATTCGACTAGCTCGGGGGTGGTAGCCCGTACTACCACATTTGTGGTATGTACCTCAATTACCTTACTAAGGAGGTAGTAGGCCTTGGTTGTGTAAAGATGGTCACCTTCACATGTAATATATTGTCTATAAGCATGTTTTACTTCAAGTATCATTCATGTCATATTGCTAAATGCTATCTCTTCCTAATGACTACATGGTGTTACCATGTAGGAACTGTAGCACCAATTGATCATCCTTCTTCTTGTGGCTAGTACAATTTTTCTTAATTTAGTTGGTGAGTCCTCCATTTTGGGACAATGTCTATGATCTCATGCTATGTACTAAGACTGTCTTTCTTTCATGTATGTACCGACTATGAGGATAAGTCCGGTTGCTTCTCTTTGCCCCTACTCCTATCCAAGTTTTAGAGGTGTTATTAGAGATGTTATGTATTGAGCCTTGACTCTTTTGTTTGATGTTTATGTTATGAAAGTTTCCCTTTAGCCCTTTTGTCCTTATTTCTAATCTAATTATGTTGTTTAATTGCTTTCATAACCAATAATATATAATGATATATTAAGAGGCTTGTTTGGGGTCCCCTTTAGGTTCCCCATTTGTCGTGTTACGTCTGGGCCCTAGCCTTGGGTTGTGACAAACTTGGTATCAATGCACTAGGTTTATAATGGTCCTCGTCATCTAATATACCGCGTCAATTAGAGTCTTATTTATGATTGGGTTGTGCACCACAACTATGAGTAGGAGGCTATGAGATGTTTTAGGAAATGTTTCCCTTCTTCTTGATTATGTCGTGCTATAGGAGTTTTGTGAGTTTTCCATCTAACAAATGTTCATTCTTATGTTTAGATCATGCCTAATATAATAGGAAGGAGAGGCCACACTCCTGAGGAACAACCAGCTCACGATGAGCTTCGAGATACGCTCACTTAGCTAGCTCAAGTTGTCGCGAATCAAGTCAATCAAGGGGCCCAAGCCCCTCATGCTCCTACTCTGACATCTTAGGTAAGGGACTTCATGAGGATAAACCTACTGGAGTTCAATGGGTCTAAAGTGAATGAGGACCCTTAAGAATCCATTAATGAGGTTTACAAAATTTTGCCTATTATGGATGTTAGATTTGAAGAGAAGGTAGAGTTGGCGACTTACCAACTCAAAGGGGTAGCAAAAATCTGGTTTAATCAAAGGAAGAAGGAGATAGGAATCAATAATGTGGTGCTTTAGGAGGAGTTCAATGTGGCTTTTCTTTATCCATTCTTCCCTCTTGAGCTTAACGAGGCCAAGATGATGGAGTTTATGAATTTGAAACAAGGTTCCATGAGCGTGAGAGAGTATACCCTCAAGTTTAACCAACTCTCAAAATATGCTTCACACTTGGTTGTTGACCCAAGCTCTAGAATGAACAAGTTTATGATGGATGTATCTGACTTGGTGAGTGAGGATTGTAGGTCCGCTATTTTGATTAGTGAAATGGATTTGTGCTGCTTGATGACTTATACCGAAGAAATTGAGGGGTAGAAATTGAGGAAGAGAAGAGGGAATGAGGCCAAGAGGGACCATTTTGATGGAATGTTCCAAAGTCCTAAAGGTATCCAATTTCATCAAGGCCAAGGGTCCTCTAATGCTACTAGTGAAAGGCTTGCTATTGACATCTCAAGATCCCAAGGTAATTGTGGTGTGGGTCCTAATGCTATGTGTTTGAAATGTGGTAAGGTTCATGATGGCCCATGCTGGAGGTATACTATTACTTATTATGGTTGTGGGGGAATGGGGCATAAGATGATGGATTGCCCTCGTAACCAGAGCATGGGTAAGGATGTTCATCTTCAAGGCTGGCGTGCCAATGCAGTTCCTTTTGGGAGGAGTGGTCAACAAGCTGGTTCCCTAAGCCACAATCAATTCTATACACTCCAAGGAAGGAAAAGGGTTGAAGAGTTTCCAAATGTCATCACTGGTATGTTAAAAGTCTTTGATTTTGATGTATATGCATTAATTGATCTGGGTGCCACTCTTTCTTTTGTTACCCCATTTGTTGCCAAAAATTTCGTATTGAAGCTGAATTGTTGTGTGAGCCATATGAGGTGTATACTCTCATTAGTGCATCTATTGATCCTAGTAGAGTCTACAAAAATTTCCCCATTTGCATTTGCATAATGACACGACCCAAGCCTAGGGCCTATACATGACTGGCGAATGAAGAACCTGAAGGGACCCTAAACAAGCCTTTTGGCATATCATTACACATCTTTGGTCGCGGAAGCAATGTGAAACAATGTAGAAAATATAAACAAGGGGATTGGGACTAAGGGGGAGAGAGAGAGATTTATACTTAAATAACTTGAATATCATAAGTGAGTCAAAGCTCAAGCATAATAAATAACATGTCCAACAACACCTATACTACATAGATAAGAGTGGGGGCCAAGACAAGCAACTAGGCTCACCCTCATAGTTAATACATACATATAAGAAATATAATCATAGAACATAGTATAAGAGAGTAGTCATTGTCCCCGGAATGGAGGACTCACCAAAGGCTAACTTGAACAATCCGTCTAGACACAAGAAGAATCAATAGGAGTTCCAGTTCCTACATGGAAACATTACGTAGGCATAAAGTAAGCATTAGTATATTTTAATGTACTAAGTATGTAGAATCCAATGCAACAAGACATAGACATCATAACTAGAATGCATAATAATAGGCAATAGGCATGATATAATAATATGGCATGTATGATCAATGAATAAGTAAAACATGCTTAAGTAACTTATGCTCATATAGGATATTATATGTGTAGAATAGATCAAGGTAGATTTCCAAAGTATAAACCCCTTAGTTGGTTGATAATGACCTCACCCAATCACCCTGGTGGTGTGGTAAAAACCCCTCACATGGTTGATGATAATCACACCTTATCACCCTGGTGGCGAATCATAAACCCCTCATATGGTTTGATAAGTACAAACACCCACCTCGGTTGATGATGATCTCACCCCATCACCCTGGTGGTGTGGTATACACCCCTTATATGGGTGATGATAATCACGCCTTCTCACTCTGGTGGTGAAGTACAAACTCCTAACATGGTTGATGGGTACAAATCCCCACCTCGATTGTTGGTTGGGCATGCTCAAATGCAATACTTTATCTAAAGCATATCATGCACATAAGCTCATTTCATCATTAAAACATCATTCATATCATATCTCAAGCTTTGGACCTTCAATTCCACAAAAAACCCGAGCCAGATATCTTATCAAACACTTAGGGAGTTGTAATAGAGGTAAAAGACCATGCAATTTAGAGATGAAATCATGCAAGAAAATCCATTGAAAAACCATTATTCAATATCTTGCAACACCCTCAAGACATAGACATCAAAACCCCTCATCAAATCCAACAATAGATCTAAGATTTAGAGCTCAAAATATGCTAAAACAAGTATACTTTCATGAACTGAAATAACTATGCAGTAAATTTCTCAATATACAAGACCCACATGTAAAATCAACTTTAAATCATTCAGTATTGGTAAATAGGAGACTTAGGCACCATGGGTGAAAGGACCCAATGGTTCAACACCACATACCTTGACTTTGGAGAATCCTTGAAGAAGATTGAAAATGGAGACTTGAAGCTTGAATGAAATCCTTGAAGAAATTCTTAAGATTGGTCTTGAGTTTTGGGACTTGAATTTAGTGTGAAATATGAGTCTAAGTGCTTAATTGAGTACTGGGAAATATTTAGGATGATATGAGGGTTAAATAAGGCTAAGTATATGTATTTTCAAGTATGGGAGGGTCTAGGAACAAGACTTAAAGCCTTGGACCCGAAATAGAAATTTGGCCAAAATAACACTGGGATGCATCGCGCCCCAGTTGCGGGTCCTCACTATTTTTTAGCACACTTGAAAATTCATAATTCTTTACGGTTGCTCTAAAAATTGGGGTTAAATCCTTTTTTACCTAATTTGGAACCCTTGAACAAAAATATAAAGATAGGTTTTTGAACCAACGAGCAGATTTTTAGATATATGGAAATTAAAATTTTGGGCATTCTAAGGCACATTTTCGAGCATTTTGGGGGGTCGTTACAATTCTCCCCCTTGGGAACATTAGTTTCCAAATGTAAAAGAGATGTATAAGATAAAAGTGATCATAACAGTCAGCCCCAATAAGAATGCAACATTACATTAAAAACACTATTTTCAAGATCTCAACATAAGTGTGAAATCATCATAAACTAAACTTAAACATGAATGCACATGAATGACATGGGTGTTGAAACATAGGACTTGGAATCATAGAAAGGACTTGACATGTCATCCTAATCTTGAATAGAGTGAAAGAGATATAAATATCGTTTATCCATGTCTGCACCGGCTCTCCTAGAAACACATACAAATAAACAACTCTTCCAAGGGGCCTTGACAAACACTACACCATTATCAATCAATCAATTCCTCCACTCATCCATCCTACACCTCAACCGAAACATCTTTCTAATCCAACTCATCCTCCGTCTCGCCCACGACTTCAAAGAGTTCTATAGCACTAGGGTCACCAACACATCCCCTCAAACCGGACACACCACAACCATATTCCTAAGTGATTCTAATCCTTAAGCAATCTTACCAACCTCCCTCTATATAATACAAGGACTCATAATTCTATACTCAATTGTCAACCTTAAACCTACCTATTCCACTTAGTACTATAAACCACCATTATCATGACCCAAGCCTATGGCCTAGACGTGACTGGTGAATGGGGAACCCGAAGGAACCCTAAACAAGCCTGATAGCATATTATTACATATACTTGGTCACAAAAGCAATATAAAACAATATGAGAAACATGACCAAGGTGAATTGAGACTAAGGGATACAGAAAGTGTTTAATACCTAGATAATATAGACAAGCCAAGCTCAAACATAATACATAAATTATCCATCAACATCTCTAAACATAAATACTTAGAGGGGGCCAACACAAAGCAACTGGGCTCACCCTCATTGTAAAAATAGCAATAAAAAAGAAGGAATCAATACATAACATAAGAAACATAGGCCAACATCCCTAGAATGGAGGACTCACCAACAAGCTTGAGTGAAAACATACTAGCAACGTGGGTGGAGATGCTTAAGCGGGGCTCCGATACCTATATGGTGACATTATGTAGGCATAGAGTATGTGTTAGTACGTTGGAATGTACTAAGTTTGTAGGATGCAATGCAACAAGAGATAGGCAATGTAATGAAAATACATAATCATAACAAAAGGTAGTGTGTTAGCAACATGGCATGCACAAACAATGCTTAGGGTAAAACATGTTAGTAAATCATCATCAAGGAATATAACTCAATATGAGAACCATACTCAAACCCCTTTGTACCAACCTTGATGCAATGGGCCAAATGACCCCCACTCACCTTACGGTATAACCTTTTTGGAGAGTGGTATCAATACCCCTACTATATGACATAGTCTTTTTGGTAAGTAGTATAAGACATTTCCAACTTTACAATATCATCTTTTAGGTAGGAACCGTGATTCATTCTACCTTACGGTATGACCTTTTTAATAGAATGTCCATACCTTGGGATATGATCTTTTCAGTGGGAGTTTTTGGTCTTTCTAGCTTACAGCATGGCCTTTCCGGGGGGATGTCCATACATTATGATAAAATATTTTTGGTAGGCACAATTAGCTATTCTACCTTATGGCATGGCCTTTTAGATAGGAACATAGAACTAGCTCATCAAACCATTATATTCAAATCATCAAGAAAGAATTTCTCAATTTCCCAAGAACAGAATAGACATAAGAATCCATAAATATACATGCGACACCATAGGTACTTTCCCATGAAAAGAACTAATATAGACATCCCTATCATCACCACAAAGTCATCACACACCTACACTTTCTCTCCTCATTATACAACATATGCATACAATTATCTGATCATCATTTCATTATTATTTCATCATCATATTTTCATCATAACACCATGCGACTCATAAGACATACTGGACCTTCAATTCCAAAAGAAACCCTAGCCGGACATTTTATCAAACACTTGGCAGGTGTATAATGGGTGTAAAAGACTATGCAATTTAGAGATGAAATCATGCCAAAAAATTTGTTATAAAATAATCAATCAACAACTTGCAAAACCCCCAACACATTCACATCAAAACTCCTCATCAAATCTAATATTAGATCCAAGATCTAGAGCTCAAAACATGCTAAAACAACCATAGTTTCAAGAACATAAATCACTGTGTAGTAAATTTCTCAATATACAAGACCCACATGTAAAATCCACTTTAATCATGCAATATTAGTAATAAGAGGGTTTAGGAACAATGGGTGGAAGGACCTAATGGTTCAACACCACATACCTTGACTTTGGAGAACCCTTGAAGAAGATTAGAAATGGAGACTCGAAGCTTGAGTGAGATCCTTGATGAAATCCTTAAGATTGGTCTTGAGTTTGGGACTTGAATTTAGGAGCAAATATTTGGCTATGTGTCTTGGTGAGTATTGGGGAATGTTTAGGGTGATATGAGGGTGAAATATGACTAAGTATAGGTAAAAGTACATTTGGAAACACTTAGGCCCAAGACTTAAAAGTCTTGGATCGAGACAAAAAAACTAGGCAAAATTAACACTGCTCCGCGAAACAGGCGCGTCGCGGGTCGCCTTTGGAAATTGAAATTTTGGAAAAATAAAATTTCACTATGGTTGCTCAAAAATTGGGGTTTGATCTTTTCTCCCTAAATTTGGACCCCCTGAACAAGAATATAAAGTCAGATTTTCAAAATAACAAATGAATTTTTAGATATATGGAAAACAAGATTCCAGGCACTTCTGAGGCACATTTTTGGGCACTTTTTGGAGTCGTTACAACCATATCCCCCTTGGGAGACAACCTCAACTATATAATCTTCTAACTACTACTGCCAACTATAATAGGTGGGAATCAAGGCCTTGCTTAAACTAGACCTCTTAACCCAAGAAGATTTGGAACCATCAAGAACACTATACTACCGTTCTCAACTTCCTTAAACCGAACTCCCTATCTAGCTGACTGATGGACTCCACTAGGCATCTCTTTTACCAACATTATCCACACACACTAGGCTACCTATAGTACCAATCACAATACTAGACTTACCGGAAAAACCAACGCACACTCATACCGCAATCCCTAAGGAGTTCTAACAACCTTCTTGTTATCCTCAACTCACATCTATCATATTTAGCAAACAACCTCTTATCCTCTATGACTTGCAACACTACGCCCAAATGATTTATAAGCTCTAAATAAATCATACCTCATCACTAAAGATCACCAAAAACTTATCAAGGTAGGGTTTGAAGATCTTATTCTAGGGACCCATAAACATAGCCAATGCATAAATCAACAAAACAACTCCACCACTACCAATAAGACTCACTTGGGGACCAAGCTTAAACCAAATATCAACCTTAGTGAAGTGACTAATCCATTATAATTGACCAAATAGATCAATCATCCTCAACCATCATATTAGAACCTTACGGGTTCTACACTTATTGAAAACATGCCATGCAAGTAGCCCAAACTACCACAACACCTCCAACCCATCAAGCTAAGCTCAACCAAGACTACAAGACAAGGCTCTATGCAACAAAAGCATGGGGCAACCTTTATAGACCCCCCCTCTCAATCCATCGTTGCTAAGTCGTCATCCCACAAGAATATTTATAATATATAGATACATACTTTCAAAGAGGCAATAGTCATTTCTCAAACCATTTCAATGCACAATTGGGATTAAAAGCTAAACACCATCCATAATAATTCATAATTCATACTTAGGATCAAATGCCAAAATCATAATTTCATAGTCATAATACTCATGCATAGGAATAGCCCATTCATATACAAAATGGTGCAAGCACCCAATATGATTAAAGGGCCAAAATCAAAGACATATATGTTATTACAATATTGTCATAACCAAACTTTTATCAAAATCATAACATAAAACGGAATTGGGGCTATCTTTTCATGGGACATGGCTTACCCATAACATTATTTTTCAAAATAATCTATGTAGATGAATACATGTGCTATGAGCAATAAGAGAATGACATGGGTAATTAAGACTAAATCTAAAATCATATTTATAATATGATGTTGAAGTAAAAACATAATTAACTTCATATTTAAATCCATAGTGTAATCTGTCATGCATAAATAATTTAAAAAGGGAACATGCATAGTTATAATTTCATAAACCCAAAGTAAATCCTCATATAACAGTTTAAATCAAATTGAAATCATCAAATAAATACTACCCATATATTATAGGATTTTAGGAATCACAATATTCTAATCCTAAATTAAAATAAGTAAATTTCATGTAGGTTTTTTTGAAAATAATTTTGGGTCTCCTTGATTGGAAGGGATCAAGAATCAACCTACATATACATGAATCCTACTAGCACCAAGGAATAACACAAGAAATAGTACCTCCTAGACCTATCAAATCACCCTACTCAATAGATCGGTCACAACATGGCCTTACATAGGGTTAACTAAGTCATCTGAGCAACAATAGAAGAGGACCTACTTACAAGCTCCGATAATAGCCCACTAAACCCAAGAGGCTTCTAATATCTAATGAAATCAAAGGTCTAGGCTAATCTATAATCACCTTTGTCTTACTAAGGTCAACCTTAATACCATCACTCGGTACCACACAACCTAGGAAGGCAACCTCTTAAAACCAAAATCCTCATCTCTCCTACTAGCACCCAACCTTCATCCTTAAACTTGTAGTACTACACTCAAATAAATTAACCATCATATCATCACTAAAACCATCATAGGCCTATTAGAGTAGGGACTGGAGATCTTACTTATGAGACTTATAGGCATAACTGGCGCACTAGTCAAACCAAAGACACGACCTCAAACCCAAAATTTAATTCAAGGCCTCATATACCACAAACAACAATTCTATTACAAAAGAACTTAGGTTCAACACCTCTAATTCTCACAAGATGATAAATGCAACTCCTTAGAGATCCATTGTACCTTATGAGAAGAAATGGACCTACCTCCCTTGCTACCATTTATCAAGCCCTCACTCAAAGATGGACTCAATAGGGGGTCGGATTCTAACTCTATGGGTCCTAATACAAAGGAGATACACATGCATGCAACTATTCCATCCCAAGTACAACATCAAAATCTATCACATCAAGTCCAATAAGCCATAAGCAAGACCTAATGCAATACAAACCCGAATCAATACATATCTAATTCCTAACAACACTATAACCAACCAAGAGATTAGACACCAAAGATCCACACAACCACTTGGGCACATAAGAAGCCCCACCATCATCCAAAAGAATAAAGAAAAAATAGTGAAACTTGGATCCAGCAAAATAAAAACCTTCTAGTTACCTTCTTTTGCCTTCCTCCTGGCATGATCAACTAAAAGTGCAAAGAACATTTGTTAGAGGGGAAAGTCGTATCTCACTTCTAAAGCATGACATAGATCATGATGAACGGAACTATTTCCTTAAACATCTCATAGCCTCCTACTCATAGTTATGGTGCGCAACAGAACCATGAATAAGACTCTAATCAATGTTGTGTATTGGACTCTGAGAATCTATCAACCTAGTGCTCTGACACCATCGCTGTCACAACCCAAGCCTAGGGCCTAGACATGACCAGCGAATGGGTAACCCTAAGGGACCCCAAATAAGCCTCATAGTATATCATTACACATCCTTAGACGCAGAAGCATTATAAAACAACTTAAGAAATATAAACAACGGTATTAGGACTAAGGAAGAGAGAGATTTATACTTAAATAGCTTGAATATCATAAGAGAGTCAACGCTCAAGCATAATACATAACATGTCCAATAAAACCTCTACTACATAGATAAGAGCGGGGGCTAAGACAAGCAACTGGGTTCACCCTCATAATTAAGACATACATAAAAGAAAGATAGATAGTCCTAGAACATAGTATAAGAGAATTGTCATTGTCCTGGGAATAGAGGACTCACCAAAGGCTAACTTAAACAATCTGTCTAGCCACAAGAAGAATCAATAGGACCTTCAGTTCTTACATGATAACATCATGTATGCGTAGAGTATGCGTTAGTGAGTTTGAATGTACTAACCGTGTAGGATGCAATGCTACTATAGATAAGCATCATAACCAAAATGCATAATACTAGGCAATAGGCATAATATAACAATATGGCATGTATGATCAAGGCATAAGTAAAACATGCTTAAGTAACTCATACTCATATAGGATATTATATGTGTAGAATAGATCACGCTATATTTCCAAAGTATAAACCAATTGGTCAGTTGATGATGATCTTACCCCATCACTTTGGTGGTGTAGTACAAACCCCTCCTATGGTTGAGAATAATCACACCTTATCACCCTGGTAGCGAAGTACAAACCCCTCACACGGTTTGATGAGTACAAACCCCTATCTCAGTTGATGATGTTCTCACACATTCAACCTGCTGGTGTTGTACAAACCCCTCATATGGTTGATAACAATCACACCTTATCACCCTGGTGACGAAGTACAAACCCCTCACATGGTTGATATGTACAAACCCCCGCCTCAGTTGTCCGAGCACTTAGTCCCCAGAATTGGGCATGCTCTAATACAACACTTTATATATAGTGTATCATGTACATAAGCTCATTTCATTATTGAAACATCATTTATATAATATCTCATGCTTTGGATCTTTAATTCTACAAGAAACCCTAGCTGGACATTTTATCAAACACTTAGGAGGTGTAATATGGGTAAAAGACCATGTAATTTAGAGATGATATCATGTAACAAAATCCATTGTAAAATAATCATTCAACACACAGCAACACCCTCTAGTCATATACACCAAAATTCCTCATCAAATCCAATATTAGATCCAAGATTTAGAGCTCAAAACAAGTTAAAACAACCATACTTTCATGAACTAAAATCATTGTGTAGTAAATTTCTTAATATACAAGACCCACATGTAAAATCAACTTTAAATTATGCAATATTAGTAAAAAGGATGCTTAGGCACCATGGGAGAAAGGACCCAATAGTTCAATACTGCATACCTTGACTTTGGAAAACCCTTGAAGAAGATTGGAAATTGAGACTTGAAGCTTGAATAAAACCCTTGAAGAAATCCTTAAGATTGGTCTTGAGTTTTGGGACTTGAATTTAGCGTGAAATATGAGTCAAAGTATTTGAGTGAGTATTGGGAAATGTTTAGGATGATACGAGGATGAAATAAGGCTAAGTATAGGTATTTTCAAGCATGGGAGGGTCTAGGCCAAAGACTTAAAGCCTTGGACCCAAAACAGAAATTTGGCCAAAATAATACTGGGGCACGTCACGAGCCACTTGTGGATCCTCACTGTTTTTTAACATACTTGAAAATTCATAATTCGCTACGGTTGCTCTAAAATTTGGGTTAGACCCCCTGAACAAGAATATGAAGTTGGATTTTTGAAATAACAAACAGATTCTTATATATATGGAAATTAAAATTTTGGGCATTTTAAGGCACATTTTCGAGCACTTTTTGGGGTTGTTACCCATAAATTATTGCCATGTGACTTAGTTGAGTTGGACATGTTAAATTTTGACATTATTCTTAGGATGGATTGGTTGCATGCATATTATGCCTCTATTGATTATAGGACCCATAGGGTCAAATTTCAATTTCGAAATGAAACTGTTCTTGAATGGAAGAGTCATGATGCGGTGGTTAAGGGTAGATTCATCTCTTGCATTAAAGCCCAAAAGTTGATCTCAAGGGGTTTCTTTATCATCTTATGAGGGTTAGGGATGTTGAGTCCAAAGTCCTTCCTATAGAGTCGGTTATGGTGGTAAATGAGTTCCTAGATGTCTTCCCTAGTGACCTTTTCGGTGTTCCTCATGAAAGGGAAACAGATCTTGGTATATACCTCCTTCCTTATACTCAACCTATTTTTATTCCCCCTTATCGTATGACCCTGATGGAGTTAAAGGAGTTGAAGAAGCAATTATAGGATTTGTTGGAGAAGGGTTTTATCAGGCCTAGCCAATCACCTTGAGGTCCACCGGTGTTGTTTGTGAAGATGAAGAAAGATGGGTCCCTTAGAATGTGTATTTACTATTGGTAACTCAATAGGGTTACCATAAAGAATAAATATCCCCTTCCAAGGATTGATGATTTGTTTGATCGACTGCAAGGGGCTAGTCACTTCTCTAGGATTGATCTTGGGTCCAGGTATCATCAAGTGAAGGTGAGTGAGTGTGATATACCTAAGATGGCCTTTTGGACTAGGTATGGGCATTCTAAATTCATTGTGATGTCTTTTGGGTTGACTAATGCACCAACTATCTTCATGGATCTTATGAACAGGGTCTTCAAACCCTACCTTGATTTGTTTGTTGTGGTCTTCATTGATGATGTTTTGATCTATTCGCATAGTTAGGAGGAGCATATGGGTCATTTAAGGGTAGTACTACAAAGATTAAGGGAAGAGAAGTTGTATGCCAAGTATGAAAAATATGAATTTTGATTAAAAGAGGTTGCTTTTCTAGGTTATGTGGTGTCACAGGATGGTATTAAGGTGGATCCTAAAAACATGAATGTGATTAGAAATTGGCCTAGATAATTGACCCCATCGGATATTAGGAGCTTCTTGGGCTTAACGGGTTATTATCAGAGGTTTGTAAATGGGTTCTCTTCTATTGCCTCTCCATTACCAAGTTTACTCAAAAGAAGGCCAAATTTATGTAGACTGATGAGTGTGAAAAGAGTTTCCAAATATTCAAAGATAAGCTTGTGTCCACTCCTATATTGTCACTACTAGAAGGGCTAAAAAGATTTGTCATGTATTGTGATGCTTCTAAAGTTTATTTGGGTTATGTGTTGATGCAAAATAGTAACTTGGTAGCCTATGCTTCTAGACAACTCAAAGTGCATGAAAAGAATTATCCTATTCATGATCTTGATTTAGTCGTCATGGTCTTTTCTTTGAAAATTTGGCATCACTATTTGCATGGGGTGTATGTTGATGTGTTCACCAATCATAAGAGTCTCCAATATGTTTTCACTCAAAAAGACCTCAACTTGAGAAAAAGAAGCTGGCTAGAACTTCTTAAGGTCTATGATATGAGTGTGCATTATCATCCTGGTAAGGCTAATATGGTGGACGACACTTTGAGTAGGATGTCCATGGTTAGCCTAGTGCATGTTGGTAATAGTGGCAAAGGGGTGGCTAGGGAGGTTTATCGGTTGGCTAGATTAGGGGTTAGGTTTGAAAAGGTGGACAATAGGGGTGTTTTTGGAGTTGATGGCTCTAAATCTTTGTTGGTTGAGAAGGTGAAAGCTAATAAAGATCTTGAGCCCACTTTGTTAGAATTGAAGGCATTGGTAAAGGGTGGTAAGGTAGTTTTGTCCCAAGGGAGAGATGATTGCCTTAGATACCAAGGTAGGTTATGTGTGCCTTGAGTTGATTTCTTGAGAGAAAATATTCTTGATGAGGGTCATGGTACTTCTTATTCTATTCACCCTAGTTATACTAAGAGGTACAAAGATTTAAGAGGGGTGTATTTGTGGGGAGACATGAAGAGGGACATCGCTAAATTTGTATCTAGTTGTTATAGTTTCCAACAAGTCAAAGCTGAGAACCAAAGGCCCGGTGGCCTAGCACAATACATATAGATTCCTATTTGAAAGTAGGAAGAGATTAATATGGATTTTTTTGGTTGGGTTACCCAATACTAGAAAAGGGTTTTGATTCTATTTGGTCTGTGGTTGATAGAATGATGAAATCGGCTCACCTTCTACCGGTTAAGACTACTTATGGGGCTGAAGACTATGCTAAATTATACATTCATGAGTTGGTGAAATTGCATGGGGTGCCTTTGTCTATCATATCGGATCATGGTGCTCAATTTACTTCACATTTTTGGATGATATCGGATCATGGTGCCAAGCCAAACTCTTGATGATATGCTTGGAGCTTGTATTTTGGAGTTTAAGGGTAATTGGGATGATCATCTTCCATTGATTGAGTTTGCTTATAACAATAGCTATCATTCTGGTATTGATATGGCTCTTTTTGAGGCCCTCCATGGTAGGTGTTGTAGATCACCAGTTGGGTGGTTTGAAAAGGCATAAATGGCTTTATTAGGTCCAAATCTGGTTATGGAGATTATGGAGAGGGTAAGGTTAATTAGAGAAAGGCTAAAAATAGCCAAAAGTCATCAAAAGTCCTATGTTGATGTGAGGAAAAGGGAGCTTGAATTTAAAGTTGGTGATTTGGTCTACTTAAAGGTGTCACCCATGAAGGGTGTGGTCTATTTTGGTAAGAAGGATAAATTAAGTCCAAGATTTATGGGTCCATATAGGGTGATAAGTAAGATTGGTAAGGTGGACTATGAGTTGGAGTTGCCTAGTGAGATGGATTTGGTTCATCCAGTTTTTCATATGTCTATGTTGAGGAAGTATATGGGTGATATGAACACTATTGTCCTATTGAATGTTGTGGGTATTTTTGAAGACAACTTGACTTATGAAGAAGTTCCCGTGGAGATCTTGGACATGCAAGTGAAGAGGCTAAGGAACAAGGATGTCACTTCCATTAAGGTCCTTTGGAGGAATCAACATGTTGAAAGTGTTATATGGGAGGCCAAAATGACATGCAATAGTGATATCCCTATCTTTTTGATTCAACTCCTCAATCCTAAGGTACTAATTCTAAGTCCTCCATATGATTTCATGTCTTAATTTCAGCCCTCGCGTCATTGCATACACTCACGTTTAAGTTGACAAGTTCATGAGGAATTTATAGTTATGTTAAGATTTTTGAAATGATGTTTAAGTGCATTGTTGCATCCTTATGTATGCTACAATGATCTTGCTCACGTCTCTGATATACCTTTCTTTGGCATTCGGGGACAAATGTTCCCAAGGGAGAGATATTGAAACGACCCAAAAAAGTGCAAAAAATGTGCCTCGAAAGTACCCAAAATCATAATTTTAATATATCTCAAAATCTATATGTGAAATCGAAAATATGACTTCATATTCTCAATCAGGGGAAAAATTGAGTGGGCAATGGGTCCAACTCTAAATTTAGAATGAACTAATCACAATTTCAGTGTATTTTTGTGCCTTTAATTTTAGTCTGGTCCAAAACTTTTAATTCTTGGGCCTAAGCCTTCCCATGCATAAAAATACCTATACTAAACCATATTTTACCTTCATATCATACAAGGCATTCTCCAATACTCCCTCGCAAACCCTTATACTAGTATTACTCTCAAAATTCAAGCATCCAAATCTCTTTCGGATCTTAAGAATTCATCCAAGCTTCAAGCCTCTATTCAAATCTTCTTCAAGGAATTCTTGAAAGTCAAGTTATGTAGGTTTCAAACATTGGGTTCTTTCACCCATGGTGCTCAAGCTTCCTTTTTACCTAAATTACATGATTGTAACTTGATTTACTTATGGGTCTTCCTTATTATGAATTTGACTATGAACTATGTTGGGGTTTCAGAAACTTATGGTTGTTTGAGCATGTTTTGAGTTATGAATCTATGGTTTATTATTTGATTTGATGAACGGTTTTGATATATATTGCATGCAGGTATTACCAAGTGTTGGTGGGTGGTTTTACATTAGATTTTCTTCCATCATTTCACTCTTAAATTGAATGAACTTACACTAGAATTACACATCTACCAAGTGTTTGATAAAATATTCGATTTTGAATTCTTCAACTATTGATGATCCATTATATGACCTATGACTTGAGTGACTCTATGATAATGAAAGGAAGGTATTTATATGGAGATTTCATAAAAAGTATATATTGTAATAAAAGTTGACCAATTGCCTAATTCAGGAGGTAGTAGGCTCGAACTACCATATTGAGGGGTATATACCTCATTTGCCTAGCTCGGTGGGTAGTAGGCCCGTGCTACCATATTGAGAGTTATATACTTCATTCGTCTAGATCAGGGGATAGTAGGCTCGTGCTACCATATTGAGGGGTATATACCCCATTCGCCTAGCATAGAGGGTGGTAGGCTCGTGCTACCATATTGGGGGGGTATATACCTTAATTGCCTCACCAAGGAGGTAGTAGGCCTTGATTATGTAAACATCGATACCTTTTTCACATGTAATATGTTCTATATAAGCATGTTTTACTTCAAATATCATTCATTCATGTCATATTATTCATATTGCTAATATGCTATCTCTTGCTTACGATATTGCATTTTGCCATGTGCCTATCTCTTGTTGCATTGCATCCTATATACTTAATATATTCAAATGTACTAATGCATTCTCTTTTCCTATATGACGTTATCATGTAGGAATCGGAGCACCGATTGATCCTCCTCCTCCTCGTGGCTAGTACGATTTCTCTCAATCTAGTTGGTGAGTCCTCCATTCCGAGAAAAATATCTATGATCTCATGTTATGTGCTAAGACTGTATTTCTTTAATGTATATATTGAATATGAGGATGATCCTGATTTCTTATGTTGTCCCTCGCTCCTATCTAAGTGTTAGAGGTGTTGTTGGACATATTATGTATTGAGCCTTGACTCTCTTGTTTGATGTTTATGTTATGAAAGTTTTCCCTTAGCCACTTTGTCCGTATTTCTAATCTAATTATGTTGTTTAATTACTTCCGTGATCAATGATATGTAATGATATGTTAAGAGGCTTGTTTGGGGTCCCCTTGAGGTTCCCCATTCACTGTGTTACATCTAGGCCCTAGACTTGGGTCATGACAGACCTTTTGAGGACTTCTTTTGGGTTAGTTTTTTTGTCATCATAATGATTAAATTTCATGATTCTTAGCTTCATTTTGTCTTGAATTTCATGATTTAGTATGTTAAAAATTGAGTATTTTTTAGTCAATAATTTGAAAAATTTAATTGATGATTTCTCTTTCGATTTGACCTCAATTTTAGTGGAATTTTTACCTACTTTCTCGTGTAGATTCATAATTTCTAGATTCAAGAACTTTGAATTTTACCACTAATTTTGATTATTTTTTCCCTAAGCATAATTTGTACCAATATAGGTATCAAATTCATCTCTTGACAAATAGTATCTATTTTTGATAGCGATTGATTGATATGGTGATCGTTTAGAAACTTGGATTGATTCAAAGCTTGTTTGACTGTGGTAGCGACATCAAGGTAGGCTTTGCTAACCTTTTGGGACTATACTTTTGTTATTGGCTATGTGCATATGATAATTGTAAAATATAGATTGATTCTCGAGTAATTGGATTGATATGTTAGAATTGTGATGGAAATAAGATACCGATTATGCTGAAATTTGGGTAGATTTTGATTGTATTGACAAATTGAGATGAAGTATTGAAAATTAATGTATTTGGATATTATTGTAATAATATGAGTATTTTGATACTATTTGGAGAGTTCTGTGGAAAATTGATGATAACTGTGGTATATTCAAATTTATGAACATATTTTCGGACATAAGGAGTCCAGTTTCATTGACCTTTGGATTACAAATAGGAGGATGGTGATATGAACTTATTGATGGCATTGGGGTACTAGTTGATGCATTTGGCATGACTTTTGTTATGTTATGGCTATTAAGCATGTCATTTATCATTTATATTGATGTTATATATATATATATATATATATACACACACACACTTACATTGTGGCATTGACATGCAGACATCTCATATTGCATCAGTACCACTAAGATATTGTGATACTTGAGACAGTCACGTTACTTGAGATATATCTATCATCTCCATAGTTTGCCGAGATATATCATTGTTATATATATCTTCATATTCTGACATTGACATAAATTTCATATTATTTTGCTTTTGCTCTGAGTTAGTTTTTTAACTTGAGATATTCTTACTAGCTCCAGAGTCTGCCAGGGTATCACTGGTACCAGCGTCCTTTATGATACTAGAGACCTATTTACCAGAGCCAGAGTCCACTGTGGTATTATTGGCACCAATGACTATCATGAAACTTGAGAGATTTTTTATATATGGTTTGATGAGACCCTCATCGGTCCTACCTAATAGCTTTAGCTCTGTAGATGTATACACCTGTGCTAGAGTCCATCATGATTTGACGCCATGCATTGTTTTCATACATTGTATTGGTTGTATCATTGATATTAGATTTATATTATCCTACCTATTTATATATTTTATTGTGGACTAACCTACATAATGCAGGTGATATGATTCTTTGTTGTTACATACTTATTAGATTCCTCTTACTAGTCGGTTGAACCTACTGGGAATAATTTGGTGTACTCACACATACTTTGTTTCCCCTATGCAGATCAAGCACAAGGACTCATATAGGATAGTTGCTCTCACTACACTAGAGTCTTCTTCCATCTATTCATGATTTAGCAGTGAGGCTCAGATTTTGAGTCCCCGTGGATCTTTGGAGACTTACTTTCTTTATTGCTTTCCATTTTTGACATATGTATTTCCTATTTTGACACTATTTTTTTATTTGAGATAGTTATATTTACTCACTCATATTACCTTAGATGCCCTTGTACTCATGACTCTAGATTTTGGGATTTGAATTAAGTCTTGTGGTTGGTTTTGCTTTAATTTTTTCTTTTTAGTCGTGATTCAGTTTTGGGTTGTGATAACTATTAGAGCTATAGGTTTGTTAGGCTCATGAGTGAAGAGCGGGATGTCTAGTAGAGTCTCGCAAATCGGTATGTAGACATCCATACCATCTTGGGAAGGCTATAAGGCACTTGATAGAAAAAACTATCATGTATCGCTTCTATTTGTGCATTTTTTCGTATCATATGTTTGGAAAGTGTCTAATCTAGTCCTTCTGTGCTGATGCTGATTAGTAGATCCCAATGATCAGTGCAAGATCCATATCCATCTAATATGGGTCCCACTCGTGGTTGAGGCAGGGTTCATGATAAGGCTAGGGATCAACGACTTGCTAGAGGGGCAACTTACCCCAGAGGACGGACTAGATTAACTTTTATAGAGTGTGAGTATGAGATAAATAGGCCTACAAGCTATGTTCAACCATCTTCAGCCCACCCTTGGTTCAAGAGTTACTTTTGTGGGTATTGGCTAGATTGGAGGGAGCACCTCCACCTCCAGCTATTATGGATGCACCAGCTTCTATAATACCAGTTGACCCATCCATAGCTCCAACTTATCCAGTTAGGATTCATGTTGGACCTTCCTGAATCCCAGCAGATCCTATTATGACTTCTATGATTCTACCTAAGACATCTCAATCAAGTTCTAGTTCACAGCTTCAAGGATTGGCTATTGCATCATCTATTGCACCTCCCAGATTTTTGGTGCCATATATTGTAATAGTCCTGTTATGTCCCCAGCTAATCAGAAGAGTTTTGAGCGATTTATATGATTGGTCCCTCAAGATTTGAAGACAGACCTAGCAATAGAGCTTATCATTTCTTATCAAAGTGTAAAGACAAGCTATGTAAATTGTCCATCCTTGAGTCCCATAGAGTTACTTATACCTCTTACTGGTTCACTGGCCTAGCCAAGGAGTGGTGGAGGTTAGTATTGGCTCTTAGACCAGTTGGATCTCCAGTTATGATATGCGAGAAGTTTATAGGGTTATTCTTGGAGAGGTTCATGCTATATAGCCTTTGGGATAGCCACTTAGATGAGTTTGATAGACTTCGGCAGGGTTCTATATTGGTATCAGACTATAAGGCCATATTTCATACATTATCTAGATATACCTTGTCTAAAAGTCCTTACAGATTTTGAGAGGATTCGGCGATTTGCCAAAGGATTGACGGGGTATCTTCAGGAGGCCAGAGCTTCTTTAGTTCTGACTGGAGGCACTTTTCAGAGTATGATGGATCATGATTGCATGATATTTCACATCAGACATGATAGACAAGGTGGTAGGAAGAGATTTCATTCGCACGACCAGTTTAGTAGACCCCACTATGAGATAGAGAGTTTTAGAGGCAGATCCATTAGGAAAGGCAAATCTATGTAGCCATCCCCGAAGTTGATAGTGCTGATAGATCCAAGCCTAGTCATATAGATTATAATATTTGCTCTAGTGCAAGCTAGGCGTGATGGCTTTTTAGGACAACTATCTCAGCTGCGAGACACCAGAGCTTGCTATAGTTTTGATGAGGCTGGGCATTTGGCAAAGCATTATCCTCATCATTTACTTTCCGTCCAAGCTTCAGTATCTCATCCAAATCCTCTACCCCTAGAACTAGCATCTGGGGACACCTCTTAGGCCATGAGGGGTGGTACTAAAAGGGGTCGAGGTACACTGAGAGGTGGAGCACATGGAGTACCATAGGCTAGCAATGGGCATAGATTATACTATGTCATCCCAGATGGACCTGAAGCAGATGCCTCTAATGTTGTTATTACAGGTATGGTTCTACTGTGCCACCGTTCTGCATCAGTGTCATTTGATCCAGGCTCTACTTTTCTTATATGTTACGTTATTTTTTTGGATCTTAATATTATATATGAGACTCTTCTAGAGACTATTTGTGTTTTCACCCTGGTAAGTGAATCATTAGTGGCGAATTAGGTGCATCGGGGTTGCATTATAACTTTTATGGGGAGAGATATTTGTCACGAAGAGTGTTCAATTAGTTCGGAAGCATATTCAAATAGTAGACAAATAATTCTAAGGGATAGAAAAGTAGGACTTACGCTATGGGGATATCATAGGAAAAGGGATTAACATGGTATCATATAACACGTAGAACATAAAGACTAAGGGGCGGGTAATTATGACTCACTCTATGGGGCCAATTCGGAACTTAGGGTCTTCCACATTTCTACATCAAACATACATACATATCATAATTCTCATAATCAATCCATGATAGCAATATCTAATAGATAACCATAATCATAAGCTTCAAATACAACACGTAACATATAGATCCGATGAAAGTATACAAGATGTCCAACAATGCCTCTAGTCATAAGATAGTACGGGGGCCAAGATATATCCCAGGCTTACCCTCAAAGTGGATAACACAAATGGAAGAAACATAGGTAGAAGAATGGTGGCTTGTTCCTTGGAACATAGAACTCACCACAACAAATGTCTCAAATCTAATCTAGTGTCAAACAATGAATGAAGGTTATCTCTGGTACCTACATGGTTAGACCATATAGGCAAAAGTATGTGCACATACCATGCATATGACTTATCAAACTTGCATTTCAGTGTTAGATAACAAGGGAACATAATATAGAAAGAATTATATATCCAAAGAAGACTAGTATTAAATATACCATGAGATATATGATGTATGAATGCGAAACTACTTCACATACATAAAGAATGGGACCATAACCGACATAAGACCAAGTGAGCTATAACTTGGAACTCTGTTGTCTACCCCATTACGGATAAACAGGTGACCTACTTTCCAAAGATAGATCAATAATCATTCTTCTTCTTCTTCTTATCCCTTTGGGGCATAAACATACCTATGTTAGGCACATAGTTCAAGGAAAGAAGTATGGACCCTTGGGGATAGTCCATGATGACATCTAATCCACCGATGCTAGGTCATCCTCCCACTAGAATATGTGTGTATATATATACATGATTGTAAAATAGACATAAGAGTTTCTCATCAGTTACATGCACTCTTAGGCTTAAAGGCCAAATCACTCTCTTCATATTTATGCATCATAGGCTAAAGCCAAAACATTCTTCATGATATACTTTTCATGCATAGGAATAGCTCATTTGGAGAACCTTCTTGAGAAATGAGTATGGACCCTTGGTGATAGCCCACCCACCCCTCCTCAAAACTCAATCGATTCTCCATAAACATAGTAGTGTAAACACCCATAATTGCTCAAAGAACAATAATCATAGGCATTCATGTGATATCCTTTTCATAACCATAATCTTATCAAAATTATTTCATAAAACATAATTGGGCTTGACCCACTTCATAATTTTCATAAAATCTAATGTTTATGAATGCATTTGCCATGCATAATAGCATGAACAATAGAGATTTGAACTTAAATCAATAATCATTATGAAATTCAAGTGAAAACATAGTTAAATCCATATTTAAAATCTTAATATAAATTACTCATGCACAAATCAAGCTTAAAAGGGGATATGCAACTTCATAACTTCAATGTAATATATCATGTAAGGGCTTAAATAAACTTAAGGTCATCAAATAACTACAGCCTATACCTTAATTGATTTCATAAACCATAAAATTGAAAACCCACATTAAAGTAACTAAAATTCCATAAAAATTGCTTCAAAAGAATTTGGGTCTCCTTGGTTGCAATGAACCAAGGATCAAAATCCACGTACCTTGCTTAGGAAGATAAATTTGAGAAGAATTTATCTTGAAATTGAAAACCCAATTGAATCTTAGCTTGAATTTGAAAGTGAGACTTGGAGAAAATTTTGAGAATTTAATTTTAGAAACTAAGTATTAATCTTGAATAAGGGATTAGAATTAGTGTAAGAGAGGTTTAGGAATGTAAAGGAGGGTTCAAAGTTCTTAAAAGAACCTTGGAGATAGGTTAGAATATCAAAAGCACCGCAATAAAATGCCCTTTTAACTTTTATCCAGAACTTATCACAGCTAGCTTCATAGGTCATGAAGCTCTCCACGGTCTGGAAGGCACTCATCTATAGCAGATAGATTTTACAAAGAAAGGCATAATATCTTGCTTTGAACTTCATAAGAGGTGAAACTGGATGGTTTGGAAAGCTAATTCAAAAAGCTACAATTTGATAGGTCGTGGTCCACCCAGATTCCTTTGCACCAAGAGATATGACCATTTAAAGTTGACCCTTCTATTGTGACTTAAGAAAAACATTGCCAATGGACTTTCTTTGAATTTGGTTTGATGTAGGAGATCCATGATGACCTTAAACAACATAAATAAGCTTGAATTGAAGGCTTGAAAGTAAACTTAACTTGATCTTGAAGATTCCATACTAAGAAATTTTTGATGCCAACATCCATATAGTTGACTTCAAAGTCAACACCAAGGCAAATGGCTCGTGTACTCCTCCGTCCCACTTCACAAGGAAAATTCTTCATGAAAAAGTTCTGAAATGGTGATCCAAAACTTATAAAAATTGCACTCTAAATGCCACACGAAAGGGCCTCACGGGCCATAAGGCCCCACACAGTCCATGCGAGGGGGCCATACCAAATGCCTTGGTCCGAAAGATATGATTTTAAGACCAAGGCCACCACACGGTCCGTGAAGTATCACATGGATTGTAAGGGGTCCATGTATGGTGTGTCTTAGTTAAAGTTACACGTTTAAGTGCCGAAAACTCCTTTTAAGGTCAAGGGTCACTCTAAGGAGGCCCTACATGGACCGTGTGATCTCATATAGACTATAAGGGCTCCTATGGAGCGTCACTTTGATCCAAAACTTTTTGGAAACCAAAATAAAAAAGCTCCATCGAGGTTGTACAAAGTTCGGGTCCTTAAATCATCTCCTCCTTGGGAACATTTGTCCTTGAATGTGGTAGAACAAGACTTGAAAGGCTTGACTTAGAATATGAATCATTCAAACACAAGGTACAATGCATAGATCATCACTTAGAAATAATAAAGTCCTTAAATCTCATATCAAAATGTATTTATATCATTCAAAACATCTTAAAAATCATTTTCATGCACATGTATATATGTCATGTCATGAAACTCAAGAGTGAAAGAATTAGGACCATTGGAAATAGGAAGAACCTAATACCATAACCTTGAGTAGGTTGGAAAGGATAGAGGTATCATCGCATCATATTTGATTCCACTTCCTGCATAGTAACTTAAACATGTTAGTTCCTCCAAAGCACTTAGACTTAAGCAATACCCTTTTACAAAGCCTTTTCCATTTGCATATCCAAATATCTTAAATGGGACCTCCTCATAAGATAAATTCTCTTCCACCTCAACACCCTTCAAAGTCATAATTGTAGTACGATCACCAATCAATTTCCTCAACATCAGTACATAAAAGAATATGTGAATAGAACCAATTATGGAGGCAAATCTAACCTATAAGCCACATTCCCAATCCGCTCAAAAATGTCACGACATACATACCGGGTCCTTATCTTTCCCTCCTTCCCAAAATCTATCATACCCTTCATAGGTAAGACCTTCATCAACCCTCAATAATCAAAATAAACTCAAGATCTCTCTTTCTAACATCTAAATATAAATTTTGATGACTTCCAACAATCTTCAAAATTTTCTCTAATCAATTTCTCTCTTCCATAGCCTGCAACACTAAATTTGGGCCCATATAAGTCATTTTATCTAACTCAAATCACCCCACCGGAGATCTACACGTTTAATCTATAAATCCCCAAACAGTGCTATACCAATGCTAATATGAAAGCTATTTTTATAAGCAAACTCAATGAGTGGTAGATGATCATCCCAAGTAACCTTGAATTCTAACACACAAGACCTTGACATGTCCTCCAAAGTTTTAATTATCCCCTCGGCTTGCCCAATAGATTAAGGATGAAAAGAGGTACTTAACTTTACCTTAGTGCCAAGCTCCTTTTTGAAATGATTTCCAAGATAAAGAAGTAAGTTGGGTACCACATTCTGATATGATAAAAGTAGGTACACCACCCTACCTAACCAACTCTTAAATGTATAGCTTGGCATTGTCTCTTACTCTTCCCTCAAGTTCTGATATATCTTGGTAGATCCTGGATATATGGAATAATGAGAGTTATGAGCTTTACTCATGATCATCTCTCTAGAACCATCAATGTTCAGAACATACAATCAATCTTGGAAATTACACCATTTCCCCCTTGGGAGAAAACCTCAGATTATTTCCGGTAACTAACCTCTTCGACATAACCAATGATGGTCTAAGTCTTGCTATGCCTTGACATCAACAACCAACACAGATTCGGCCCCATTTTGTACATAAATAACACCATCAATAGAGTCGGCCAACCTAACACCCAATCTAGAGAAACAATGAACATCCTTTGCCAACTCTTCCTTCCCGTCATCCACGTGAGCCACAGTTCCCATAGATAGCCCACTAAGAGCATCGACTATAATAATTGTCTTGTCAGGATGATATTGTACACTCATATCATAGCCCTTAAGGAGTTCCGACCATCTTCTTTGTCTAAAGTTAATATCCCTTTAAGTGAACACATATTGCAAACTTTTATGGTTGGTGAACACATCAACATGCACCCCATACAAATAGTGTCTCCAAATCTTCAAGGTAAACACCATCGCCTCTAACTCAAGATTATGAGTTGGGTAATTATGATTATTCTCATGAACCTTCAATTGGATTGATGCATAAGCTATAACCTTACCATGTTGCATAAATACACAACCCAACCCAATCTGAGAAGCATCACAATATACCACAAACCTATCTTAGCCATCCGGTAAGGTACAAATGGGAGCTTATGTAAATTGATCTTTCAAAGTATCACACTCATCCGACCATACACATTTGGACTTCTTTTGAGTCAACTTAGTTAGTGAAGATATAATAGATGAGAACTCTTCAATAAACCTCCTATAATAGCCAACTAACTCGAGAAAACATTGAATATACAAAGGAGCAAGCTTGTCAAACAATGCACACCCTTCAGCAACTCCCTTTTGAACTCATCTATGAGATCAGCTACAACATATTCCTTCCCTAGATTGCATTATAATCCCAAAGAAACTCTCTCTATTCAATAGGGAGGGTGGGAGATAAGAAATCTCGAGACATATTCCATGGCACGATAAGATTCATAAAAAAAGTGAAAAATTTTCTAAAATGCCTTGTAGCATCCTACCAATAGATGTGGCACACTTTTCACCCATGAATAAGACTTTACTTGACATAGTAATGTAAACTCCTATAATTACTTAAAGATCCATAATCATACACATTCGTGTAATCACATATTTGTCATAACCATAATCTTATCAAAACTATTTCATAAAACATAATTAGGCTTCAACCACTTTATAATTTCTATAAAATCCAATGTTCGTGAATGCATATACCATGAATAAGATGAGAAATAGCAAGGGCAATAGAGATTCAAACTTAAATCAATAGTACATTATGAAATTCAAGTGAAAATAACTACCCATGCACAAATCAAGCTTAAAAGTGGACATGCATTTTCATAACTTCATAACTTTAATGTAATTCATCATGTTAGAGCTTAAATCAACATAAAATCATCAAGTAACTACAACCCATACCTTAATTGAATTTAATATACCATAGAATTGTAAACCCACATTTAAAGTAACTAAAATTCCATAAAAATTTCTTGAAAAGAATTTGGGTCTCCTTGTTGAAAGGGACCAAGGATCAAAACCCACATATGTTTAGGATGATGAATTTGAGAATAATTTGGCTTGATGTTAAAACTCCAATTAAATCCTAGCTTGAATCCTAAAGGTGAGACTTGGAGAGAATTGTTAGAACCCGTAAGTTAGAACCCGTAAATCCTTAATTGGTTCAATTTGGTAAAGTTTGGGACCAAATGTAAAATTCTTCTAAAGTGTAGTGTTTAAGATTTAAAATTGTTAGTGGGGTCATATGTTGTGGTTTTTTTTTGATTGGTGTAAGTGGGAGCTTGTTGGCCTATATATATGCATATATCTTGTGAGCAACATATAGAGACCTATAATTAGTAAAAATTTGAGAATAACCAAGAAGGGCTCTCGGGTTGCTACAGTAACCAAGAAAAAATATCTTGTTTTTTTTTTCTTTCGATTATTTGATGCTTCAAGCTTGGTATATTGAGTCTTCTAAGTAGTATGGTGGTGTTAGTTGGTCAAGGAAGTGCTTGGTTTGATGGATATGAAGACTTGGGTCTAGTAAGGGACTTGAAAGGTATGTTAATTTTTAGCTTCAATTATGTAAATTAAAGCTTGTGGCTGTGTTAAGGGTGCGTTAAATTGAAGGTAAAACATGAAAAGAGGGTTGATTGTTAGCTTGAATTGTGAATTTGGAAT